>QAOA01000847.1:0-13658 GCA_003255065.1 Cercis canadensis | reverse complement strand
AAAAAAAAAAAACCTTCAACTTAAAAGGGATGTCCACTTTCTTCTTCCTCAGCTCTGTCAGCAGACACCGAATAAAGTGGGCAATAATTCGACCAGATTAAGCCCCAAATACGAAAGGGGAAAATTTTTGCTGCCTGGGACGAATCCTCCCTAACCTTCCCACATCTATTTTCATTTCTTTTGAGTAATTGTGCTTAATTTTTTTCTTGGCAAGTGCAAGTGCAAGTTTTTTTTAATCTTTTTCGTATCCGAACCAAGTCTATCAAGGGGAAGTAGCTCTAGTTCTAAAACCGGATTTATTTCACATTTTTGAGTTTTGCTTCTTCAGCAACTGTATTTAAATTTGGATTTCCAATACTACTAGATTTTAGAGTCATTCACAAGTGATAGAATGCCCATGTAATCTCAAGCTTCTTCCTCGTCTCATCTCATTCGTCCAATTTTATCTATAATGACATTATGATATGATTATGGCCCAGCAAATAAAAGGGTTATCTCATTCATCCAATTTTGTCTATGATTATGAGCACATGCCTTTTAAGTTAAATATTTTTTTATATATATAAAATTACTACTCAATCTTATTGTAAGAATTAATTTTAGTATTTAAAGAGTTATGTGCATAGTACATGCATTTAAATTAGTAATTTGGAATAAAAAATTAATTTTTTAATGTCACATTAACATTATCCGTTAAATTTTTAATGGTATACTAACGAAAGGACTAAAACTGTTTATTTTATGAGAATAAAGAGACCAAATAGTTTATTGTCAAAATAAGGGAACCAAATCATTTGTTTTATCAAAATAAAAGGATCAAACCTGCAATTAAACCTAAATATTTATATAATAGTTTAGTGAATCCAGTTTATGGGCTAAATCTAAGTTGGGTTAAGCAATGGAACGAATATTGTGTTGACCTAAACTTAAGTTTGGGCTAAAGTCCATGACCCAAAAATTTGAGGCCCATAGGCTTTGCAAGGTCACAAGAAACTCTAGTTGTAGTCTTGTAGAGGATGAGATGGAAGAAATCAATAAACATGGTATTTCATTTTGTCATGGGTTTCTCTCTGTTTGCGGAAGCTGAAGCTAACAAACAATTAGATAATGAATTTGGATGAAAGAGCAGAGGAGAGTAAGGAGAAGAACAAAAAGCGTAAGAGAGGTGTGGATAAAATCATGGAAAATTTGACGTAGATGAAGTATCTACTAGTACTAGTTCCTGTTTTGAGTCAAAAATGGTTTGGGTTAGGGAAATGATAATTGCATATTAGAACATGCACATTACCTCACGCTTCGATACTACAAAATGTGTAATGTGAGATGTTGTGAAATAAATTAGTAGATGTATAAATGGAAATAATAAATATTGGGACTTGGTGGGTCAGCTGATTTTATATATCACTCCGTTAGTCATACTCACTTGGGAATTGCCAATAAATCAAACTTGCTAGTACTGCTGATTCCCACGGAACAGAGTTTGACAACAATAACTAATATTTGGTCAATCACCCTTTGTAACTGCTTTTCCAACTAATCACTCCTCAATCACTCTCTACACACTCATTAAGAGACAATAAATAAATGCATTACGTGTCGAAAGAGAATGGAGCAGGTGACTCTCTAGTCTCTTGTTAGAAACTTGGGGGGATGAGAACGATTCCCCCCTAGCTCCCCTATGGCTCTCATATGCATGCTCTATGCACGTGAATAATGTTCTTATCCTTCAACACTTGCATCAATCAAAAAAAAAAAAAAAAAAAACTTGCATCCTCTTTATGAGTGATATATAGTGCTATGTTTCTAGGGTGGTTCTTTCTTTTGTGTTTTTAATCAATTGTTCTAAATTTTTTCCCCTTTAACATATCTCATTGCATAGTTACTTATAAGTCTGAACTGTGAAGGATACTTTATAATTAAGAAGTTTAGCTACAAAACTCTATGTTACCATGCATATAATTGGAAAAAATACCCAAAATTAAGAACATATAGACTATGCACTAGTAGTATGATTAAAATACAAGGTTGCTGCATTTTTGAAACAATTTTCATTAAGTTAATTGATTGACAAGGTATTAAGTTTGCTTTAATTGACGATCATTAGATGATGGATGCAATTCGATCGGAAAGATATCTATTTGTTTGACGATATTGATTTAATAAGTGATGACAAAATTAGCTGAGCATTTCCATCTATGGGAATCCTTCAATATTGTAGATGTTATCCATAAGGAAAAATCTTCAAATTAACCTCACAAGAATAAATTAAGGTACTCTAAATGAGTTTAGAGATTTAAATGGTGAACTAACTTGGGTTGTATATGAATATGATGGTATAGCTAGCATATATAATTCCATGCGACTCGATCGGGAGGTAGTTTTTAATTAGTGGAGTCCTTGGTGGTAATTAAACACATTAGTTGGCTATCCAATATATATCTAGAATTAGATATATGAATTAATGTATTATATTTTGTTTGATATATTAGAGATGAGTTTCCTAGGAGTAGCTAGGACCTCTACCCACAGGAATGAGAAGCAGCTTCCTAGCTACAATTAATGATCATTAATTAATTCTTATTCTTCTACCTAAATCCCCTCCTTCATTAAGATGTGATCACATAGGAATGAGCTCCCTAAACAAGTTACTCTTATCCTTGTCTCCTTTATGTTTCTTGATTTTGATATACATGCCATAAACATAAGAGAAAAACCCCCACATACACAATGTAGTTGACACTGCCTTGACACCCCCAAAGTCATCTCTGAAGACCACCACGCCTCCTAACACATTCATGGTCAGCAAAGCTGTCATGCAAATTCCTCCTGTTAGCGACGATGTCAGGAACACCATTCCTGCAGTTCCCATAAAGCAAAATTGCCAAGTTACAACATTTCCTATCACCGTCACCCAATAAATTGTCGATCCCTTATCGAAAATCCCTTTGCTTTCTGCCTTCAAATCAGTAAACCCACCATCGCATACCATTCCGATAGTGGCCAATGTTGTTGCTCCAACCTCCATTATAACTTGCATTTCCATCACCATTTCATAGCAATACACCCTTCTATAAACCATCTCCATCACAGGCAAGTATAAAGCAAACAACAAACCTGCTCCAATTGTACAGAAGAATCCAACCAAGTATTTGGCATGGGTTAACCCTTGGGGCTTGCCATGACTAGAATCCAAGGCTAGAAGGATGGAGCTCAATGTGAGAAGGATTACACAATTGAGGTTTGAAAAGGTAATCTTTTGCTTCACGATGATGACAGAGAGAATAAGATTAAACACTAGCTGGGATGATAGCAAAAGGGCTGAGGTTGAGAGTGGGAGATATGAATTTCCCCATGAGAAGAGAAGATTATTTAATCCCAACATAACGCCCAGAAAAATGGATAAAAATAATATCTTTGGGCTGAAATCAGTGAAAGGCTTCCTCTTGGTGATTTTAAGGAGATAAGGAAGACAAATTGGGATGATTAAGAGAGGAAAGCCAGCAGATTGAACCCAAGTTGAAACCCATCTACTTGAACCTTTGTGGATGAAATAGTATTTTGAGAGCAAACTTGAAGAGAGAGAACCCACAAAGAGACATAGGTAATTGATCACTAAAAGGGGCATGTACCTCTTGCTAGTGCTAGACTTTTGATCTACATGCAGGGGCACCAACTTGTCCACCGTCATAGCTCCTGATGATGAAGAATCAAGATGTGGCTGTTCTTCATTTTCTTGATCAATGGCTTCAATGTCACTCGTATCGTTGCCAGTGCTGATGCTGAGAGATTGATGGTGGATGTTGCTGGTGGGAGAATACATTGCTGGGCTTTGTGATCTACCCTCCATTCACAAGAGTAAAGGGCAGAGATCAATTTCTGTTTAATATAAACCCATTCTTAATCTGGATATGTTTAATTGGGAATTGGACTCTACTATTTATTTACAACTCTTTTACTCAAAAAATTTCACAACTTCAACAAGTGCCTCCACTTATATGGCGCCACCTCAATGTTTTTCTTTTAAACTCAGGTGAAATCCCCTTGTACAATTATGTGAATTTCTAAAACATAAAAAATTTTACAACTAGCGTTACTCTTATTTATATCCGTTATCAGAAATCATCTTTTCATAAAAGCTTTTGGCTTTATGTGAAGGTTTAATTATTGTGAATCCCAATATATAGTATTATATCTATATATATTTTTGGAAAAAAGAAAAAGGAAGTTTTATACCTAATTAGACCAAAAAAACCTACAGTTAAGGCATATAATTTATATTTGTATAATATAATATTTAATGGGGGTTTCTATTATCCTAAATGTATCTGATGTAGCAAATGACAATAACATTAATTATGCGCAGAAATCAAGAATTAGCTAGGTTACCTAGTATGCATATTTGCTAATTAATGTTCTTCCTACAGATAATGATGTAATAAACCATATTTGCTAAGTACTATAAAGATTGTTATTTTCAAGGGGCAAAGACAAATTTTAAAGTAAAAATACAAAAACTTTGTTACCTACAACATATTCAGCAAATTAATTACAATGTATATATAGATTATCAATTTATCATTACATGATAAGAAAGTCTAATATTTGAAATTAATATAATATGTATTACATTATGAAACTAAATGCCCACGATTAGTATAATTAGGAGGAGCTATCATATATAATTTAGCATGAATGCATTAATATTGATGAACTTCATATGCATTTTTGGCAAATCCTAGAACTCAAATAATTAATATATATATATAGCTAACTATGGTTAGACAACTTTTTTTTTTTGTTTTTTTGGTTACAACTAAGGCTGGACAACTCAATAAAGAAAACTCATATATCAGAATAGGCAGTTTCTATAGAACTCTCGAGGGAACAAAATTTATGACTTGAAACGGCACTTCTGACCTTTTCTTTCTTTTTTTTTTTTTTTTGGCTAAACGACACATGACTATACTTATGATCCTTCGTTAATCTTTAATTTTAATTTATTTTGTGAGCTAATTTGAAATTTTTTAAAGTAACCTAATCTAGAAATTAGTATGCGTAGAGAAAGATGAGATTTCCAAGTACTGATTTGAGTTGAGTTCAAACTTAATTGAAGGAAAGCAATTGTAACTCCACTTGGTCTTTCACCTTTAGCATGCATGAGCATGAGCATGAGCGTGAGCGTTTCAAAGTTCAAACTATATTTGGAATCTTGTGTGCATATGTCTAATGTCTGTGATTGATAAAACCAATTCTTAAACGTCTTTAAGTATTATTTTAATAATGTCTTTTGAAGGAATTTATTCATATTAAATATGTATTATCTAATTTATAAAACAAAATAAAGAATTTAGTACTTATATATATAATAGTACGTACATGGAATGATGAATTTTGAGTTATTACGTAAAAGTGAGTGATATGTATCTAAATTCTATTAAAAATTGTAATATGGAAATTGAATTGTTTTTTTTTTGTCCACTTAAGGATATGGTTCTTAGAATTTATTCCACTCCTAGCACCTTATCAACGATGATAATATAGTAGAAAGTAAATTGGCTAGTGTCAAATAGATTCTAGAAAACAATAATATTACAATTCATGTTTCGATTTTGCTTGTCCAGAGTATATCAGGTACACTAGTAAATCAATTTTAGCATACAAAATAGGAATGACAATGGTAATGAAATGAATTGTAATATTGTTTTGAATTATAAAACTGGTCTCTTCATCTTTTTTTCAATTGTAGTTGCAATCGTTATTTACTTACAAGTTAAAAAAAAAATACTCATAATAAATATTGTTTTGAAGATTAATTAATGAGATGTTTAATCATAAAACATTTAAACAAAGTTTAATCTCAGTAGAAAATAATTAGTGTAACAAATAGCATTTTTAGAAGGTGAAAGTGTAAGAAATAAGTTAACTAGTTATATATACCTAACAATATTAAAGATGTAGAGTATTTCAAGACTTGCGCCTAAAACTTACTAATCATGGGGTTTATCACTTTTTAGCTCTTAATTACTTTTATATTTTCCTCTATATTAATAATCTAGTTTTTTTTTTTGTATTTAATATAAGAGAGCAGTGCTTGAGAAGTTTGGGGAAGGGGGAAAGCCATAAAGGGATCGCACTTGGATTAGATCCCATCCCATGCCCCCAAGTTCACCTCATGCATAAAGGCATAAGCTGTTACTACTCGACCAAAAGCTTGCATTCTTAATAATCTAATATTTATAGGTGGTTTAGGGATTTTTTAAAAATGTTAAGATTCAATCTCGGATATTTTCATTTAAAAAAATTCTGTTTTATTTATCTAATGACAATTTTTTTCTTTTCTTTTGGTGTAGTTGAGTAAATGAAGACCAAATTATTGCAATTGAAATTCGAGAGATCAAGTTGAATTTATCAAGATTAAAAATGTAATTAAGTTTTTATTTTGTATATACACTAAATGTAATTAAGTCCGTAAGAGATCTGTAATGGAGGAGGGATAATAGGTGGTTAAATGGTAAAAAATGAGAGGAAAGGAGATTTTAATTTTCAAAAAGTTACTCTATCAATTTATTTAACTAATATTCAAATGAATTAAAATAGTTTTAAAAATTTTGAGACAAAAGGTAAGGATAATTACAGTTTCACTTCGTTTTTGTTGGGGAGGCATTGGGAGAAGCACACGCACATGAGATATTGAGCTGGAGGGGTTTCCACTTTCCACCACACTTTTGTTTCGCCTAATTTTGCCACAAACAGAGCAAAAGATGATAGAATAGAAGAATCCACGCTAGCAATGGCCTCGCAACCGTTGCCACTTTCTTCACTAACCCAACAACCTTCCCTTTCTTTCTCTTCTTCTTATCTTCCCAGCTTCTCCCACTATAAACTGTTTCGCAATGAACAAGTCACAAGGCCCAGCCTCACTCTCCGCCATCGCCGACGCTCAACCACCTGTGTTCCCTTTGCCGGAACGGAAGGGACTGAACTTCGTGTCTCGTTTCAAGAAAAAGATCAGCAGGAAGAGGATGGCGAGCCAACAGCTGAAGACATTGCATACGTCAGCGAAGTAGAAAGAGTATGTAAAATTTTAATGCTACGAAATTTATTTCTCCTATTGATAATTTAATTCTTTTGCTCTTCTTCATTGCATTTGGATGCATACTTATAGGTGTTGGAGCTTCTCAAGAAAAACAGGGACATGCTCTTCGAAGAGGTACTTTAGTTTTTTCCACATTTTTTTTTTTAATTTTAATTTAATACTCCACGATCATCGATATTTTATTTGGAGAAATGCTTCTTTTACACTATTTGAGATAGGGTGTAAGATCTGAGCTGTACATGAAAATTTTAAGTGGATCAAATGCTGCCATGTGCAAAGTGTGAGATAGTGTGTGGTCCTCTCGATAATTAGTATGTAAGTAGCATTACTCAAATTTTATAACTTCAGTTTGAAGCAAATTGTACAAAAGTTAAAGGGGCATTTTGAAATAATTTAGTGAAATAATTAGTATGAAAAAGTTGTTTTTGGTTCTCTTTAATAGTAAATTATGTTGCAGAATGGAACTATCACAGGACCATTTCTCTCTTTAGATATGATAGCAGTTCAGGCATATTAAGCATGTATGATTTTATCTGGGTCAGAATATGGCTTCATACATATCCATTCAAATTTAAGAAATAGGGCTTCAACTTTTATTTTCTTTTGCCTCATCCTTCCTTACTCATCTCTGCATCGCCCAATTATATTATCTTTGTCCATAATGATCCAGTGGTTCATTCTTTTCTTATCTTCAGGTCAAATTAACTATAATGATTGAGGACCCCAGAGAAGTTGAGAGAAGAAGATTGCTTGGCATTGAAGGTCCTGATGCCCCTACAAGAGATGATCTAGTAACTGCTTTGGAAGAAGTGAGTTCAACCTTTTATAGGATCATAGATCTTATTTTTGCTAACTACCATTTATGTAAAACTGATATCCTGTTAGTTTCATAAACTTTTGTTAGTCTCTTTTGGTAACTATCCTACTATGGGTTTCTGAAACCAAATTGTTAAGAATCTTAGGGTCAGCAATTTGACGCATTAATTGCTATATATATATATCTTGTGAAATTATGTTAATACTTTTAATCTAATATATCCTTACTAGTAGGACAATGATTTCATTTATTGATGCATTATAAGCTTGATTTCTACTTAAAGGAAAGAGTTTGCTTGCTGATTTATAGATTTATGAAGGGAAGATTCCAAAGAATAAAGCTGCCCTTCAGATGTTAGCTGTGGAAATGGTGTCGTGGCCAAATTTAGAGGTATGTTTGAACTTGAGTGTGTGATATCCTCTGATCCAATATGAACTACATCTTCAACTGTTAAGTTAATTGATAGTGTTTATACCATTCAGGATTTACACTTTGAAAGCTTTCTTTCATGTGTTGGATAATGAAGTGTTTTACCTTTTCAATGATCTGTGAGTTAAATGAGACTTGAGAACTGATTTGAATTAATGAGAATCTATGTTTGAAGGCTTGTGAACCAAGTTTCCATTGTGGTCTCCTATTTCCTTCTCCTTCTTGTATCTGACGTGATGTCCTTCTGAACTTGTTTGGGTCTAACTACCTAAATAATCCCAAAACTCCTATTTATTAAAACTTCTTTTTTGGGCACTTCTGCCTTATACAAGCCTTAGCCTAGCCATTGAAAACAATGTGGAGGTCCAGTCTTTGATATAAATCAGATATAGGAAACCAGAATTCTACACAATTACCATTTCATAATAATATAAAATTTTCCCACATCACCCATTGTGGACTCCAATTCCAGCCCTTGGACTGATGTCTTGATAGATTGTGGCACTTTTCCAAGGAAATACATTTATCAGATGCCCTTCTAAACTGGTTGCACTTTGCCTGGTAGACATACATGACTTCAATTTCAGAAGGTGATTATTGATTTCAAGAAATCACTTAATGCTGTTAAAAGTTGTAAACCAATAGATGATCTGAATAGTTTTTTTGGATAGAATGACTTGAATATTTTTGTGGAATTGATGATTTGAAAATGAGGAACACAAGTTGTAAGATCCTCAAGTGCTATTGTCATGGTGGATAAAGTATTAAAAGCCACAGGATTTATCTTTCCTCAAGTGCAGATATCCTGGGACTTTTAGTATCTATGTTTTTCTATTGTTGCATCATCACAATTTTATCAAGGCACAGAGGTCTTAGTGCCAAAGCGATTTCACAATTGATTAAGTGAACATGCCCGAATACAAGGGTGTGTTAGTGTAACTATCCGTTAGTTCCCTTATTACTTTTCTTCTCTCTTACAAATGCATCATTAAGGGCATGGTTTACACCACTCACAGTGGCTTTACAATTCTTTGGACTCCCTGTCTTCATTATTATCCTTTTGTTAGTGAAAGCTTAAAACCTCAAGTATTGGAAGTTTTGAAATAATAGCATATACAGGGTCTTTTATTGTACAGCCATTGATTGTTTGTAACACTTAACTTTTGGAAGAACTAGAATTGGAATCTTCAGGGGGCTAACACAAATATGATTAAAGATTTTTAAGGGAAAATGAAAATTCTGGGGGCACGGTCATATATTTTACAAAAATTAAACAAAAAAGAAGAATTATGGGGGAGATTGGTTAAAGTCTGATTTATTGTATATGAGAATTTCTTGGCAGCAATATCATGTAAGTTATAGCAACTAAATGTGTTTCTGATGTATTTCATCATGGCATATACTTGAGATTTCAGTGCATGAAACCGGCTAGGGTATTTGTTTTGTTCTTGTGGAGTCACTTGGTTAGTCACATGTTGACATATATTTTATTTTTCTTTTTTATTTTTGTGGAGGGGTAATAGTCCCCCATAACAAAAAATAATTGTGCTTGTATGGTTGGAAGATAGCAAGATCACTGGAGGGCTACACCAATATTTGGATGAATTTAACCAGGACAAGACAAACAACTTGAATAAGGATATTCTCTTACATTCTTGCAGTGATCTTCTCTTGCAAAAGATTAGTCTATTTACTTACCTATATTGGCTGACTCAACTGAAAAGTAGTTAACTGTAAAGATTCTTTTGCTAAGATTTTGTTATTTTGATCATCTCTGTAATTTTCTTATTTGGTTTACTTTAGAACTTTTTGATGTATTTTATTTCTCTCTAAGCAGCATATAACCCAGATTGAGTTAAACTGATTGAGTTTTACTTCCAATTAAATTATAGTAAAGATGTGACATATTGCTGTAAATTTTATCTCCAAGATATAGGTTCATCTATAGTTCTCTGTTTCCTAATGTGACAAAAAATTAACAGAAAACATAAAAATTCTAATATATTTGCAATGTTGCAATACATTATTTCCTAAATTTTAGTTTTCGTTTTGTCTCTCATTTGTTTGTTTCTTTTTGTTGCATGTCTGAACCAGAGATTGTTGTTGAGAATGAAATGGAAGTTGAGAAATCAGAAATGACAGTATAAATCTCCATCTAGATTACAATTTCAAATCTTATCATTATATGTTTATTCAGTTGTTGCTGTTTATTATTAGTATTATATGTAGCCTATAGCAGTTGTCAAGTTACTTTTCCTTCAAATTCCTTATCAGTATATATTTATTCAATTAAAGCTGTTAATAATTATTATATCTTTTTTTATATGAAAAAAATGGATAGGTTGAATCAGCAAAGAAAAAACCCAGCAAGTCCCTTTATGCAAAAACTACTGACACTGGAATTGATCCTCAAGTGGCTGCAAAGAGACTGAATGTTGATTGGGATTCAGCTGCTGAGATTGAAGATGCGGATGTTAGTGATGACACAGAAGTACCTCCAGCTGTGGTCAGTTCCTAATCTTCCTCCAAGACAATAATTTGTTATTCTTTTGTTTTGGTTGTTTAATTGGGATAGCCACTATGATGATTGCTTTTGGCGTTTCAGTGCTCTAGTTATAACTCAAGTAACATTTGCTGCAGCTGTCAACTTATTTTTTCTATATAAAATCTGCAGATAATTTGTATTGCCTTCTGCTTTTCTTTTCTTTTTTCTATATAGTCACAAGTTATTATTTGACTTCATGAGCATGCATTAGTTAGTCTGTTTATTTTTTGACAAATTAGGATATTTGAACTAAAAATTAGAATTTAGAAATACCTAATAATAATGATGGAACCTTGGCTTCGTTTCATCTTATTTATAGGAGGAGACACGGCATTCAGGGCCATGAAAATTCAAATTTGTTGGAGCAGCATAAGGAGTACCTGCATATAATTGTTATAGATTCGTTTTTCATTATCAAATCTTTGACCTTGCCACTGAGGAAGTTCCTTCTCCTGCAGGGCTACGGAGCACTGTACTTGGTGACTGCTTTTCCTGTTATTATAGGTGTATCAGTAGTTTTGATCTTGTTTTACAATTCCCTCCAGTAGGAACTGGCATTTTATTTAAATTCCATGTATATTGTATAAGGTTTACACCATGCAGGCATGAGTTAATATATTACAATCTTCAGTTGAAATCATCTGTTACGATCAATATGGCTTTGCTGTCATGAGATTGTCAACAAGAAACTTTCTGTTAGCTAAGTACGTTATGAATTGCATCTTACTAAGAAAACTTTTGTTTCTCCTTCTCCCTCCCCCTTACCTTAATTGGCAAATTTATAAAAGTATGCTGCCATAAATTATTAATTTTATTTTGACCCTGGATTCCTTTGTATGGTTGCACGCACAAGTTTGTTTGGTTGATGCCAGCACGTTAAAAGTTTTATCTCATAATTTAATCATGTCCACCATAGGTTATATTCAGAAAAAGGACCACTGTCCTTCATTATAGTATAAAAATAGAAGAGCGAGAGAGAGATGTGGTCATCACGATCTAAGATGTGGTTGGACATGGACATGCTTGCTGCTCACCGTTTTCTTCCTATATAATACAACTATCCTATATAATATATATACGCTATACAGTCTAGTCAGCCATCACACGGCCTACAAATTTATGGCACTTGAAAGTTTCTGATACAGCAATTCCTACGAGAAATAAGAGCCTTCAAGTAGATAAAATCAACAAAGTTGAAGCAAGCCTTGCAATGTCTGCCACTGAAGGTGATTTCTCAGCACCAATGATGGACGAACTCAAAATCTCGATCATAGAGAGCTTGCAAAAGGAAAAGCAGATTCTGGTCGACCCCATGTCATTGAAAGAATTTTCTTTCAGACAGGCATGGTCTGAAACAACTTTGCCACCGGTTATCACTGCTTCGAAAGCCACCATTTTGCAGCCTCCACCACTACCACCTCCAAAGCTTAAATTTTTAAGCTTCAGTCTGCCGAATTCTGCCCACTCATCGCCTCGGTTCTCTTCTGCTCTGTCAAAGAAGAAATGGAAAGGCGAGAGCCTGGAATCAGCAGCAAGTCAAGAGAGTAATTTGACGCACTTAGGGAGGAGCAAGTCATGCGGTGAAGGAAGAGCATGTGCACCTTCGGATGATTTTGATCTCAGCTGGTTAAGTAAACGAAATGCAGTGGAACATGATAATTACAGGCATGATGGCAACTTCTCCAAAACTGAAGCTATCAGAGAGTGTCCTAAGATTGAGAAGCATAAGAAAGCTGTGGATGAAAGTTTTAAATGCAGTGCCCTTTGCCTGTATTTACCAGGGTTTGGTAAAGCCAAGGCAGTGAAAGAAAGAAAAGAAGAATCAGTAATGGAAGGTATTATATCTAGGAGAGTTTCTCTGGAAAAATTTGAATGTGGTTCGTGGTCATCATCAGCTATAATCCGTGAGATTGAAGCCGCTGACTCCAATAATTCCTACTTTGATCTGCCGCTGGAATTGATCAAATGCAGTGCTGATGATGCACATTCGCCGATTACTGCAGCTTTTGTGTTTGACAAGGACATTAAAGGAGTTCTCAAGAATGGTTCAAATAGAGGCACTGGCAGGAAATCAGATGCATCACCTCGCCACGTTCGTTTTTCTATATCATCTTCCACATCCCACCCTGCCTCACCTGCATGCTTGCGAAAGGCCAGAGAGGAATTTAACGCCTTCTTAGAAGCACAAACTGCATGACAACAATAATGGAGATAGTAACACCTTGTTTGGATTGGATTGGTCACAAACCTATTTCTTGTTTCTCTCATTTTTGCCTATACGCGGGATACGTTAGGTACATCCAAAGAAAGTGATAGTTTCATTTTTATAAAAACTAGTTGGGCGGCCGCATGCCCAAAAATGCTCCTACTTCCCTTCAGTTTATATATTTAATCACAATATTTCTATTACTTAATTTACTCTTTTTTTTTTTAATTTCTTTTTCTGGTAATAGAAGCAAAGAAAAAAGAAAAAAGAAAAACTAGAGTCATCCTATCCAACAAAATAAGAGAAAGAGCTGCATGCAACATTGACTTTACTGAGACCCAAGGACCAAGCTAAGCGAATACCATAAACCAGACCCCAAATCTCAGCATGGGTTATACAACATTGGCCAAGATTACACATAAAGCCACCAAAAACTAGTGTTTGTTGGAGTGGATTCGTTCATGAGTTACCTGTTAACCAAATTAATTCGTAATGGGTCAACTAAAGGGTGTTTTTGATGGTGATAGGAATGAGCGGACAAAGTCTGCCCCATGTATAAGCTACA
>QAOA01000840.1:381607-429441 GCA_003255065.1 Cercis canadensis | reverse complement strand
TTTTTTTTTTATCGTTATTTAAAAATTTCATTACGTTTCTAATAAAATTTTATTATATTATTTTTATAATAGAATATCAAATACTTGATCATTAGAATATTTCTTTAAGAATGTAAGAAAATATTATAAAAAATCTAAGTTCAAATTTTAGTGACAATGCATATTATGATTATAAGAAGATAGATTTTTCCTAATGTAAGTTTCAATTATTTGAAGTAAAAAACATTTAATAATTTTAAAGATTTCCCATTGTTCTGATATGATTGGGAGGGTCCCCTCCGACCCATGTGCATAACAAACTTCCTTCATCGTATTTTATTGTATAATATAACTTGTAAAGTAGTTAGTTTGAGTGGGTCGCGTACCATGTTAGTTATGTCAGCCTTAGAGCCTCAGAGGCATGCAAAGGTCACTGTAACCTTCACTTTTATAATTGTCTAACTAATTTGGTCACTTTTGAAAGGTTCACTTTTTTTGGGTACAAAGAAAGGTCCACTTTACAACTTGGAAAACAATCGGAATTTCTTATTTGAGTTGTGTTAATGTTTAGTCGTAAATATATATCTTCTATTAGATATGATATCTACCAATAAAGCATTGACTCAGTAGAAGCATGTTAAACTTAGCTTGCTCCAAGGTGTTTTAGGTCAAAAGTTTTGAGTTTGAATATTTAGAGTCACACTTATTGAGAGGATTTACCAGTTACTATTCTCATCCGAAACAAGGATTAGTCTCATATCTAAAGGGTGTGGGGATACCTAAGTATAAACCAAAAAAAAAATAAAAATGAGAATATCTTAACTTAATTAGATGCATTTATTTATTTGAGGTTTCTTGGATACTTTTGATATTTATGTAGTATGTCATACTACATAAAAATAGCTAATATATGAATGACATGTATATAAGTTAACTGTTTTTAAATTTGTTTAAAAATAAAATAAATTATATTTTATATCCAATAAAATATAAAAATTATATATATTTGTCACGTTAATGTAGTATGACATACTCATGTAAGATTATAGAATTTTCATTATTTATTTATTTTTATTTTTTTTGTATAGCTTGAAGTTTCTATACTGCTCGATTCAAACATCATTTCTTTTTCTTTTTTTTCGATTCACTATTTTCCTTTATGACATATATAAAAAGCTATGAAATATATTATCCCATTCAAGGATTTTTTTTTCCAAAATTTACCTTATGTTTGGCTTGAGGAAAAGTAGGGGAAACAAAATAAGGGAAACAATTGGAGGTGAAAAGTTATTTTTTATTATTTAGTTGTAAGAGAGAAAATGCGAGAAAAGAAAATTTGCACAAAAGTACATATGAGGCCTAACAAAAATTGTCTTCTCTCAATGAATGGAGAGAAAATGCAATAAAAGAATCACAAAAAGGCAATTGAACCATTTTGTCCATATTAATAACAAAAGTTTTACCTTTTTATAAGAGTAAGGGTGTAATTATATTATTTATTTATTTATTTGGCAAGCCATGTTTTTGAAAATCAATTCAAGATATTAAGTTGACAGTTCTATGCTACACTCTTAGATTTGACATAAAATCATATTTCATGAGTTTTTACACTACTTTGGTTCTAAATTATGTCATATTAGTATAATTGATATAATTTAAATTTTATTAAATTAATATTTAGGCTATACTAAAAAATAAATCTAATAAAATTTAAATTATGTCAATTATGCTTAGTACAGTTTAGAACAAAAATAATGCAAAAAAGTGGGATGTGTAGGAGAAGTAGGATAAAATTACCCATTATTTAGTATGTAGGGGATGGAGTCTAAGATTTTACACAAATGGCTAATTATATTTTTCGTTGTGGTAACCACTCTATGAAAAATTTATTGATGGTGATTTAATTGTTATAAGATATTTTTATGGTAAACTTACACTACAAAGTAATAAAAGTAATTGGATTAGACATTTTATTTTTAATTAATTATAACCATGCATTTTATGTCTCTCATGATTTTACATAAAAAATATATCTTAAAATATAAAAATAACTTACATTAAAATGTTTAACTAGTTTTAAGAATACTTATATTTTAACTATAATTTATTAAAAAATATGAAATTTTAGCTGTTTATTTAAATGTCTCACTTTCATTGCTATCAAAGTAATTACAAATATAACTTCAAGATATTTGATATATCAAATAAATTATAAATTAGAATTCATTTTCCTTTTTTTTTTTCTTTATTTTGATATTATCAAATAACTAGAGTTTTGAAATCAATTCCACTCTACCTAACTAGTTGCTTCTTCTTTTAAACTTTGCTATTTTCTTTCACTTTCTCCTTGACTTTATATTTCCTAAGAACTGCCTTAAAGTTAAGTTCATTATCGTGACCTTCTATTATGTTAATTTCCGACCTAACATGAACCTTTGACTCCAAGTTCTCCAATGACAAAAGTGAATGGTACATTAAGCCAAAAAATGAAGCGTGAGAAATGGCTTTGTCTTTCCGCCCCATCACATCTGCTCTTTGATTCACGTGAAGGAACAATTCAATATGCAAATACCCTAATTAAATTAAATTATTATAATTTTACATTTACTTATAGCATGAGACAAAGACATTAGTGCTAGTGTGAGTATATAGGACAAGAAGCCAAGCCGGCATGTTGGATAAAAACAAATGATGCTTATGTTTATCACGTACAGTACACTGCATTGCAACAAGCTAGTCACGAATTGGAGAGAAGAAAATAATTAATATAAAGACCAAAATGACAAAAAGTTTTGGTACCCATCAATGGCTCCTGAGAATCCATGTTGCCAAATTCCCACTTTTGAATTATGTGCACCAAATTGCCAATTATTGCTATTCAAATTGCGTGTAGATAACTCAAAGCACATATGCCCAAAATGACAAAAAGGTGTCTTGATGGATCTTTAACCCATAAGTTAGATTGAACATACACTATCTGTTGTCAAGAAAGAGTAATGCTGCAAGCACAATAGCTGACACTATCTGTTTAGGCTCATATTATTGCATACTAAAATAGTTGACACAATTAAGTTGTGTACTATGTTAATATATATAACGGGGATTTTATAATATTATATGTGTATGTCATATTACACTGATATTACAAATATACGTAATTTTTATATTTTATTTGATATAAAATTAATTTATTTTATTTTTTAAATAAATTTAAAAANTGTTAATATATATAACGGGGATTTTATAATATTATATGTGTATGTCATATTACACTGACATTACAAATATACGTAATTTTTATATTTTATTTGATATAAAATTAATTTATCTTATTTTCTCAAACAAACTTAAAAATAGTTAATTTATACACATGTCATTCATACATTGGCTATTCTTATGTAGTATAACATACAACAACAAAATATCTAAAGAACCTCCAATATATAATAGTGCGAGCTTAATTAGTGTGTGATTAATTAACATTAGAATATCATAATTCATAAGTGTAAACCTTCAAGTGTTTTTGCCAACTTCCTGCTATGATAAGAAATTTGAAGTTCCCAAACTCAGTTCGGTAAGAAATTCAGGATTTCTGCCAATAGTTGCCTCTTCTGAATACCCAAGCAATGCTACCCGATTGACTATTTTCTTTAATTTGTCATAAATCTCACAAGAATTAGGGTGTGAAATATCATTGACAACAAATTTGTGAACTTGGTCACCAACTTCAATCTAGGTCAAACCCACAATGTTTTGATTTCCTGGGTTTTTATTATTTTTTGTTAAATTGTTGAAAGAATTTGAATATCATCCAAAACCAAGTCATCTTCCTCTCTAGAATATCTTAGAACGGGCCACATACTATGCCTTTAAGGCTTGGGTGACCTTAGAAACCTTTCTAGTGGCTTCTCCTTCCCTAAGAGNAAATTAATTATTTTGATATATTATTTAATTTTTGATATTTTCACAATAACATTAGATTAAAGTGGTGAGTCTCACCAAAACACCCTTGATTAAAAGAAAAGGAAGTTTTATCCCACTTTTAGAAAGAGTAACTTAGCAACTACCACATTAATATCATCATATATGTATTCATTTACCAGATCCTAACAAGTATATCCAAACCTTCAGCTTCGAGCATAAAAAAGCAAATCTAACCCTTACAGCAAAATATGGTTTACGTTTGTGTTTCCAAAAAGAAAGATTAATAACATGTCAAAGAATCAAGATGCGGATTGATTGAGAATTTGAGAGAGACTAATCAGTACGCAGAAATGTCAAAATCATCCAAAACCAAGTCATCTTCCTCTCTAGACTATCTTAGAACGGGCCACATACTATGCCTTTAAGGCTTGGGTGACCTTAGAAACCTTTCTAGTGGCTTCTCCTTCCCTAAGAGCAAAAAATAACTCTCCCTCCTTCTACCTCTGAACAAAAAAAAAGAAACTAAGTGGTGCTCATATGTATTGCCTTGATTAATCCAATAGCCAATAGTTAACGTATCTCTCGAGGCACCTTTCCCATATGAATAAGAGTTAAATTGTGTTTGGATGGAGTATTTTTAAAATTTATTAGAATTTAAAATACATGTAATTGAAATGTAGTATTTCAAATACTTAATTTATAAAATATTTTATTTGTATCTATTTTATTATAAAAAGATGAATTTAGCTCAAAATAAAAAACACATTGAGTCAACTTGCTCACATCAAGTAAGTCAACCCGTTGTCATTGTTAAAACATGCAACAAACTTGATTTTCTTATTTGAGAACTCTTGCTTGCTTGATTCTCTTTATTTGCTTCTTGAGTTGCCAATAGTTGACAAAGGCTTAGTTCCATTCCAAAATGAGTTGAGCTTCAAGCTCCATAGAAAACTTCACAACTTTTGTGTGTTTGGTGAAAAGAGAAATAGGAAGGAAGAGTTGTTTGCGTGATTAATGATGCTGGTGATCGATGACGGCGGTCCTGGTGGGCGACGGCACCGGTTGGAGGAGTGCTAGGATCGTCAACAAGAGGGAGAGGAGAGGTTAAGGGGAGCTGGGGGAAAAGGAGAGAGAGACTTAGAAAGTGAATTTGAAATTCATTTTATTTTGAGTGAATTTAAAATACATTATATTGAGACTTTAAAAGTCATTAGAAAAATACATTAGAATTTTAAAAATACCTTAAAAAATTACATAAACATTAGCATTTTAAATACACTCAAAAAATATATTACACTCTACAAATACCTCATCCAAACACATTCTTACAGTGAAACCAAGCTTTAGAAATTATACAAGCATGGATTTATAACACGGCTTTCATATCCAAATAAACAATAGCCTAATATTGCTTCTTTTCCTCAGCTCAATTACTAAGTTTTATAACTGTCAAATTCAAATTCAAAAATAAAATAAAATAAAATGGAGAAAAGTAATTGCAACTTCGGCATGTCTCTCTAGAAACACATCATAGTAGAAAAGTTCACATTGCCCACACAAGTCTTCAAACATTGGATCCTCCAATTCCAGGCATTAAAGCAGAATTCTCTTTCTAATTAGCTCTGGACTACAATTTTGGAGCATCGCAGTCCCTCCATTATAGTTTTGCAAGAGCATCCACATCCACCAATAATCCTGCATATATTCAATAGAACCTAATAAAAATAACCACCTTTGCAGCTGTTATCATTCTAATCATTTACTGATATAGAATTATAAGTAGAACTTTACATAATAAAACTCCATTGTTCCAAAAGTAATGAATGGCGCTGAACTTACTTATTAGGTACAAAACATCATTCAGTCAAAAACTTACCTATTTGTTTGGATTCTAGCATCTAGACAGAAGGTTAACATGAGCATGTTTATATATCTAAATCATCATCTGGATCCTCATCAGAATCCGGCATCTCATCATCTGAATCCCGAAAATATATTATCTCACCCATGCCGGAGTCCTCCTTTTTCTTGCTTGAAATGGATCCTGCCTCAGCATTGCTTTCTTTTAGAGATCTTCTACCATCATAAATTTGTATCGGTTCACCATTTCCTAAAAGAATAGAAAAAGAAAATATATGTAAGGCACAATACAATCACAAGCACACAAATAGCAACAAAAATAAATCATTGGAAGAAGATCTTGTACAAATCTAAATGTCATAGTTCATACCTTGGTGTTCAAAAGGAAGTACAACCTTTGCCCTATCACTTCGCTCCTTCTCTGACAGCTGAAGATTGAAATGCACCTGCAAAGGAAAAGCATCAACTTTCTTCTCAATTATTTATTTACAATTCTTTTCAATTTAACTTTACATCACCACTTGTTACTTCTTGGTCTCCTGTTGTCTCTCTGCATGTGGTGTGGACTTTGTGTGGATACACAGATAGTCTGTTTCTAAGTGTCTTTGTTTGGTATATTAGAGTAGGTGAGCAAGAAAGCGGTTTGATTCTGTAGGTGTGTTTTCCAAGAAAATTTACACCAGTTGAATATTGAATATAACTTTTTGACTGCGTATTCTTGTGTAGTAGAACATATATTCATGTCACTTAAACTATCCAACAAAAGAATACAAGATGCCAATGGGAATTGTTGGCGATTTATGCTTAATTTCCTTTTTTTCCAGAAATCTAAATTCTCAACAGAACTATGAATCTATGGCCAGAAGAGAGGGGGAAACAGAATTCTGTATCTTGCACATGACTCTATTATCGTTTCCAAGAAAAGAAGGGGCTCAAAAATAAAAGATCTCCTGCTTTGGTCCTTCTTTTGCAGAAATTAGTAAAACATCTCTAATTACAAGAAGGTTATTACTTATTAGGCTATTCCTTCTGTAGAGACAGAGAGAGCACTTCACACTGAATAAAACTGATTGTTATTTTTGAGAGACAGAACTAGAGAGAGATTGATGAAGGCCGTGACCTAGCTTTTGTCAAGCAGTCTGTATATTTATTATTTACAAGAGGAAATTTGCAGCCACTAATTAAGGGAAAACCAAAATTACGGTAAATAAAGAGAAGTTAGGAAACTAAACACCAGGACCAATACTGGGCCTTAACACTGACCTTTGGCAGTAGACCTGGAATGGTTGTTCCATCGGTTGATGAAACAGATGTAAAGCTGATCTCTCTTCCCTCAACTTTAAATTCTTCACACTGAATACAAGTCCAGATATATTATATCAGCCCATCAATTTGTGTAGATTAGTTATATTGAATAAAGCTTACACAGAGGAAGAAGAGATCACCGTCACTCTAACTCGTCCATTTCTGCGTTTGAACCTGACATCGAACTTTCCCTTGGTAAAATTTTGTTCTGATAAAGAGTTCTCCAAGTTACCTCTCTGACCATTTATAGAATGATGTAATGGTTCTACACTGGCCACCATGGAGGACATGTACTCAAGAACAGCAGTAGCTCTCTCCTCATGAAGGTCGGAATGCAATAACCCAAAGATACAGGAAATCTGTTCTGCAACGATAGAACATCGATTAACAGAAGTATTAACAAATATCCTCATTGTTTTGGTACTACTACATAGGAAATTTACAAAAATATAATCATAGCAGACTAGACAATGTTATTAGAGGAATGTTATCAGAAGCAGTACAAGAGGTAATACCATGGCTGCGCAGATTGCTTAAAAGGCCTGCAACTGACTGCACAGATGTATATCTCAACAGTTCACTAAGCTGGAGATATGCAAGAAGAATCCATTAGGTTTACAAAGACATGAATAAAGAGCTTAAAAAGGGAAAACTAGAATCCATACAGGCCCAAAATAAAGAGTTCATAAGGTAAATGAAATTTGAAATGAGATAACATAAACACGCTTCAACCTAGATTCTCTTCCCTCACCCCACCCCCGCAAAAGTCCAATTTTCAAGTTTGCTACAAATTTAGAATAAGACAACCAGAGTAAACATCTTTTACATATAGTCAAGCGGTCTGAAGAAAGATCTTGCGACAGAAACAATAAGAACTCTGTTTCTAACTTGAGTAATTTCTATTCATATGAAAGGGGACTTAAGGAGAGGAGTACATGAGAGAACGTTAAGGAATCCTCCTAGAACAGCCCAAAAAAAAAAGAGGGGGGGGGGNGAGGGGGGGGGGGGGGGTCTTTAAAATGCCTTCCAATCCCTTTGTAAATTAATTAGAGATGTGAAAAACCAATATGCCGCCGCACATGAAAGCTCTTTGGGCTTGAAGGATGGACAAAACACAGGTCAACTCATACCTTATGCTGAATTTTTAATTTAATTATGATAAATGGGGGTGGTAGGGATTGAACTTCTGACCACTTGGTCAAAAAGGCTCTGATTCCATGTCAAAAACCAATTCAACCCAACTTACCTAAGAGCTTAAGTTGTTAGATGAAGGCTCGAGAATGATTTTATATTTAACAAGAGAAACCTCCACAATGGAACCAGGGCTGAACACCACAAAGAGACCACGAGAACAACTCTAACCCCTACATGTAAACTGATAACTTTAGCATGTAAATCAACTGATAGGTATGGTTCACACATAAATACCTTACTTGTAAACTGAAAAGGTAAAGCAGCATTGAGGTGCACTTTACCACAATCTCATGTGACCAAAGTTCTTAAAACTCTATGAGCTGAACAAACACTATAGAAGCACAATGGTTGTCATAAAGCTAGCCTATAGTTCCATGCAATACTAGACTTACTAGATACTGCAATGCTTTCCCATGATGAGAATGAATCTAATATTTACTTTGGAACATTATTCATACTTAGAATGAAAATAGGACACCCTAACAGATTATTGTTCCAAGACAATTTGAATATATAAGAGCCAAAGTTCCTAGCATCAGCTCAGAAATAAATAAAGTTCCTTAGCAGTTTCACTATACATAATAAAATATGTGATCATGCTGACATGAAGAGCATATGAAGTAAAGAGCCACAAAGAATACTCATAACAGCATGCCATCACACTAAATTCAGTTTCATTTAAACTTAAAGTAATGGTATTTGCATTCTCAGTCTTATCATAACTAGAAATTAAAAGCATGCAGAAGTACCGAGTCTATGGCAACACAGAAGCGGGCTTTACTCTCTCCAACAAATCCTGCAAGTATACAAGTATATTTGAACATTAACAAATAACAAATTGGAAAAATTAACCCAAAAGTAAAAACAAGATAACAGGGAAAAATGAGATGCATTAATCAAATAAGCTAAGAACCACATGCTAAAATGTTTGATGGTGAAAAGATCATATAGAAGCTAAGTTTGGTAAAAGCACAGAACAGGCTATTAAAGTACCTCTACCCAGTTCTGTGATCACAGAAAACAACTTATCCATATTCTTCACATTTTTATAAGAAGTAGAAGTAGTCAAAATTTGGTGAGGAAGATCCCCAATATTTCCAGGTTTCCTTGTCTTATCCTTCCAGCCAAGAGGATCCGTATAACAATCCAAAATATGAATCCTGCAAATAAATAAATTTGAAAAGGTCATAGTATCAAACAAACAAAATGCAAATTTACGTGAGTTGAGACAAAAATTGAAAGCATAACGAGTCCCAATAAATGCTGTGAAATAGTTTTTCACCTTTTTATCTCCATTTCTTCTTCAACTTGGTGGCTAATAGCTTTGGCAAAACATCACATTTTAAGCTTACTTTTTCTTAATGGATTTGGCAAGATTTTTATTCATTTCTCAGCAATTAAACAGTTTTTTTTCCTCAAAAGAAAAAAAGATTAATAAACAAGTTGAAAATATTTACCATTTCTGAGAAGAAGCAACATCGACTCCCTTCATCTTTAACAAATTAAGATAAGAAGATGGACTCTGAGAAAGTGCAACAATTACTACACCTCTATATCAGCAAGAAATAGTAGAGAATAAGCTTTGATATTAGAAAATAAGAACTAGAGCATAAAAAGATAGATAATAATACACAAAAAATTTCTCATTTTTGAAAAAATTAAACTGACCGTGACTGAGATTTTCCTGCCAAGATGTTAGATGAGAGTTGAAATAGAAGGTAAGAGAATACATCAAAGGCGAAAGGTGAAGCTATAGAGTCCTTGATTGTGAGAGCAGGTGCATGCTCTCCCTCTAATGCACCATCCCGTAATGCTCTGCATATCGATTCTGCCATCTTTGATGCAAGGTAAGGAACAACTAATTGAAAACAATTCCTGAAGGTAAAGCAAATATCTTTTCCTCTGTTCTGTGTGTATGACCATTGACAAGTGAAAGGAAATAGCACAAATTAAAGTCCATTTTACAACTAGCATAAGTTCAACTGCTAATAAGCGCAATCTAACCATAGCACCATGCTTACAAGCTGTTCTAGAGTGGTAAGAGCAAAAGCCAATTAAACCTAGGCAAGTATGGCTCTTCTTACCCAGGTACCCCAAAATTAAAAGCCCCAATTAAGAATCAAATACGATACCTTTAGAAAGAAGTTTGCGCCTTAAATAATAATTTTTAAGGCGACCACTGATGATTGCAAAGAAGAAGAAAGGGAAGAAATTAAAATTGATGTTCCATACAATCCCCAATAGAATTTTAATAAAAAAATGCAGTGAAAATCAAGCCCATACAGTAAATAAAGTTTTTTTTTTTTTCAGCTGCAACCAATTGTCTCGGGGTGGCGATAATAATAGCATGAAAGACCATAAACTAAAATCTCACAAAAGAAAGTGTAAGCCAGAAATGACAGACCACTATTACGTTATATCCTAAATGCTTTAGAACTGCGTAATGACATATGCAACCAATTCCTATTCCTGAGCACACTTACGTCCCTCTGAAGCATTTTATCAAATAAATAACAGACAAAAAAAAAAAAAAANAAAAAAAAAAAAAAAAAAAGAAGCCGCAGTAAGTATACTTAGCATCATTTCAACTCCTCCCCTAATCAATCCTGAACTCAAACAAACAACCCAACAGGAAAATTCCTTCAACTTTCCTATGCTAGGAGTAGGACGGAGGAGGGTACAAGACTTGAAAAGTTTGAGGGCCCCTAATGGACTTGGATTGATACCTGAGACTATGTGTTTCTTCACTAAACCAGCGAAGTCGAGGGTGATATCAAAAGCAGCACTGCCCTGCACTCTTCTCCCGGGTTTCCACTTTCCATTCGATTAGCAGTCCTCCTCAGTCAAGAGATTCGGACGCTTCTGTTTGCTTGGTTATGTTTTCATCAGAGGTTCTACTTCTCTGCCCCGCAGGATTTCTTTTCTTTTGGGCTTAGGCCCCGTTGTTAAAAAAACAAAAAATTAACACTTAGAAAATTAAATTGAGAGATTCAAATAAAAATAATTTTAGGATAATTTTTATGTTACATTTCATTGCACTTTATTCATTTATTAGTAGTTATTTGAAGTTTTATACGATTTATGATCTTCGATAGTTGAAATTAGTACAGACATAATAATTATTGTTTATGTTGAAAAACTATAAATGACAACTGGTCAACTGTCTAAAAAATAAATGAATGATCATTAGACATAAAATGTAATTATGAATAAAATAAAAATAAAGGAGGTTTTTTAGATATTTTTAATATTTATGTAGTATGTACTACATAGGAATAACCAATAAATGAATAACATGTATACAAGTTAATTATTTTTAAATTTGTTTAAAAAATTAAATCAATTATATTTTATATCTAATAAAATATAAAAATTATATATGTTTGTCACGTCAGGTAATATGACATACTCATGTAATATCATAGAATCCCTAAAAAATAAATCGTACAAAGTTACTTAATTTTTTTATTTGAATTCCTTAACAATAATTTTTTTCAAATTAATTGAATCAAGACATTCAAGGGTATCAAAGTGTTTGAATTTGACTTAATTCTAAAATTATATAATAATTATAGTGCAAACATATTTTTTTTAGGAATTTTGCATTATTCTATTAGAAACATATTAAACTAATTTTTATTTGAAAGTTGGATATCTTGACTACTTTGTATTTATTATCTCGTTATTTCTATTTCTTTAGCACATCAATGCTATTTATCTATTTCTTTTAACTTTTAGGAAAAAGAGAATGAGAGCAATTTTTTACTTTTGATATTATTGGTTATGACTTACAACTTTGGATGATGATCTTAGTATCACTAGGCTTAAGGCCATTTGGCGGTAAATGCTTTACCAACAAGAGATTACTAGTATGAATCAAACCAAAGACATGTTATGTTTATGCACTGTGATCTTATCAATTAAGTCAACCTTTGTTAGTTTTATATTTACGCTTTGTTTGGTTGGAGAGAGAAAATGAGAGAAAAGAAAATGATCATCACATATATTAACAGAATACTTACATAGTATTAAGAGATATTTTGGACATTTTATATAATTAACATGAGAAGAACTAAATTAAAATTTCTTTATATTTAAAACCAAATTATATTTTTTTACTAACTTGAGAAGCCAAACAATAATGTTCTCAATGAACTTTCATTGCTAATATAAATTCATCTAACAAAAAGTGTGAAAAAATAGAAAAGATATAAATTTTTTAGACACTATAACATAATACGTAACTCAAATCACATAAAAAAAAATAGTCTTACAATATGTAAATGTAAGTAGTATAACTATTTTTGTTTATGTGAAAGTAGTATATAATTATTTAAGAGAAACACATATAGTATAATTAATCTATGGATTTCTTGAAAAGTCCCAGGTTTAGTTTAATGATAAAGGTATTTTTAGGCTAATTTTCATGCATTAAAACTAAATTATTCGCTTGATAATCTTAAAGGCACACATCTATCACATGATTCCTTGAGAAGGAAGTGTTGGTCACATTTTTATATACAACTAATTAAGAATCATTTTCTTACGAGTGTGATTATCTAAGGCTAGTGTACTCGCTCATTCATTCCCTCTCTTTTGCTTTTTATATTTATCTTCTCTCTATTCACGAGCCTTCTCTCCTTTTTGTTTTATCTACCTGTACATTGCACGAGTGTTGAAGTAATAATTTAATCTTACCAAGTGATCACTCATCATTCCCCAAGTAAAAAATATTATGCTATCTATATAATGAAAAAACAAAAATGATAATAACTATTTTCACAATTTTTTTTTATTGAACTATTTTCACAATTATAGAGACTCGGATTGGATGTGCCTCGCACGTGCGAATTTAACTTAGACCCATCCTTTTGACTAGAGGTGTAAGTCAAACCGGCCAAATCGACGAAACCGATCGAACCAAACCGAACCAGAGGTAAATCGAACCAAATTGATAAGGTTGGTCTAGTTATCAGTTCTTGAATCTAGAAAAGCGAGGGGGTCGGTTCGATTCTTGGTTTCCATGAAGGAAAATCGAATTTGAACCGAATCGAACTGAATTAGTCAATGCCACGTCGTTTTAGTTAAATCCCTAAGGCTTTAGTCAGTTTTTTTTCCCCGATTCTTTTCTTAGTCTTCAACTTTCTCCCCCAATTCCTAAATCGCAGAACCTGAAATCCTTAGCTAAGATGAAAGATGGAAGCCATCTAATGGAGATAAGAATTGTGATGATGAATTAGCCTCATTTTTTTCTCCAACTTCAGAAGGCATGAGTGTGATAGATCGAATGGAGTTGTCAATGAAGAAGAGGACTCCTGCGTTCTAGCCTTTTAGACAACTTTTGAAACGGCTCGTGGCTTAGATGCTCTTCAGGATGCATTAATGGCAGTTGTACAGATTTACTTATAACTTGAATGGTTAGTTAGTTTGCTAAGTATAGTTAGTTTGTTAATTGTAGTTGGTTAGTCTGTTATTAGTTAGTTAGATTAGCTGAGCTGGAAGACCCTTACATGGCATTCTTTGTATTACTTTACCCTGTATATATAGCACAACATGTGCATTTGTATAAGATAGAAAAGAATATACAGAAAAGCTTTCACATCTTCTCTGGTTTGGTTTTCTACTCTTTCTGGTTTACCATCTCTCAAGGTATTTTTCATGGTATCAAAGCAAATCGATCCAGATTTGTCTATATCTTCATCTTGCTGAGTCTTTGAAGAAAGATTGTAAAGTTTACTCTGTTTTAATTTTGCTGGAAGAATGAAAATTGGAACTACAACATCACACAAGGAAACGACGAGCAACTTCAATGAAGATCCTATGGCTTTGGTGAATTCGGATCATCCAGGAATGCAACTCATAACAACTTCTTTGACAGGTAACAATTATCTATCTTGGAGTAGATCAATTAAGATAGCCCTAGGAGCAAAGGTGAAGCTCGGATTCATCGATGGAAGATGCATGATGCCTGAAGAAGACTTTATTGATTATGATCAATGGCTTTGGGTGGATTATATGATTAGATCATGGATTTTGAACTCTATTTCTAAGGAAATAGTAGAAGCATTTCTCTATGCATCGACTACAAGAGACCTTTGGTTGAAATTGGAAGAACGTTTTGATGAATCTAATGGACCACAAATTTATCAAATTCAAAGAGTTATTTCTCAAGGAAATCAATCAGTGGTGCAATATTTCACAAAACTGAATAAACCATGGGATGAATTGGTTTGTGTACAGCTAATACCACAGTGCACTTGTAAGAATTGTACCTGAGATGTTACGAAGAATGTTTTTGATCTTGCTCATTCAAACAAGCTGCTGCAATTCTTAATGGGCCTCAGTGATTATTTTAATCATGTGCGAAACAAAATCTTGGTAATGGACCCCTTGCCTTCAGTCAACAATGCTTATTCAATGATCTTGCGAATTGGGAAGCAAAGAGAGGTTCATCTTAACTTGGTGGGGAAATTTGAGAATTCAGCAATGTTTGTAAGGACATCTATGGGAAGAGGATTTGGTGGTAGAAAGGGAAACCACAAGAAACCAAATTACAATGACAGAATGAATTAAAAGTATGAGAAATTATCTTATGCTCATTGTAACATGGGTGGTCACATTAAGGACACATGCTTCAAATTGCATGGCTATCCAGAATGGTATAAGGAACTTAAGGATCAATGTAATCAGGCTTTAGGAGGAAAGCATATGGCTAATTTTGCTGATAATCCTTTGGATGTCAACATAGATCGTGCTACTGGTAAAAACAATGATCAAAGAGCCTCTTTGACATAAATGATTCAACATGAGCTATCAAAATTAATAAAAGGATAGACTGAATTTAAAGGCAATCATGTTAACTTCGCACACATTAAGGACTTTGTAGGTAATATAGATCCTAGAACTTGGATAGTGGACACAATGACATCAAATCACAAGTGTATTAACCCTAAATTACTTGATCACCCAAAACCAATCACATATATCACTCCAGTTTTTTTACCAGATTGATCAATCAAACTTGTTCATCAAGTAGGTGATGTGCATCTTAGCCTCACTCTAACTTTGACTGATGCACTTTATGTCCCTAACTTCAAATTTAACCTTCTTTTAGTTAGAAAACTTTCCAAATCTGCTCAAATTCAGTTTGTCTTTCATCCTGACAAATGCATCTTGTAGGACCCACAGACTGAAATTGTTCTAGCGGTTGGTAAAGTGATTGAGAATTTATACATTTTAGACAAATCATCCTTTCATGTTCCTGTTTCCTCCATTCCTTGTAATAATCAGATTGACTTAGTCAAATCTCCTTGTGATTCTGTTTGTAACTCAGTTAATAGTTCTTGTACTGCTATTACTGATTCAAATAAAATTCCTGAATTTTTGTGGCATAATAGACTTGGCTATGCCTCTTTGAAGGCATTACAACACATTCCTTTTTTAAATGGTATTGATATGACACTGCTTTCACCATGTGATATTTGTCACAAATCCAAACAACATAGGCTGTCAGTTCCCTTTAGTAATACTAGATCAAATTTTATTTTTGATTTGCTATATATAGATTTATGGGGACCCTACAGTAGAGCCTCTATCATAGGAGCACACTACATGCTTATTGTGGTAGACGATTACAGCAGAGCTACTTGGGTTTTCTTATTTAGACATAAACATCAAACACTACAGACATTGAAAATTTTATTCAAAATGATATAGACTCAANGTTTCCTCCATTCCTTGTAATAATCAGATTGACTTAGTCAAATCTCCTTGTGATTCTGTTTGTAACTCAGTTAATAGTTCTTGTACTGCTATTACTGATTCAAATAAAATTCCTGAATTTTTGTGGCATAATAGACTTGGCTATGCCTCTTTGAAGGCATTACAACACATTCCTTTTTTAAATGGTATTGATACAACACTGCTTTCACCATGTGATATTTGTCACAAATCCAAACAACATAGGCTGTCATTTCCCTTTAGTAATACTAGATCAAATTTTATTTTTGATATGCTATATATAGATTTATGGGGACCCTACAGTAGAGCCTCTATCATAGGAGCACACTACATGCTTACTGTGGTAGACGATTACAGCAGAGCTACTTGGGTTTTCTTATTTAGACATAAACATCAAACACTACAGACATTGAAGATTTTATTCAAAATGATGTAGACTCAATTTCAAAAACATATTAAGTGCATTAGGACAGATAATGGCTCTGAATTTACCAACAATGCATGTCAATCTTTCTTGTATCAATTAGGTATTATACATCACAAAGGCTGTGTTTATACTCCTCAGCAGAATGGGATTGTTGAAAGGAAGCATAAACACATCTTACAAATTGCTAGAGCACTTATGTTTCAGGCCCATTTGCCCATAAAATTTTGGGGTCATTCTCTTTTAATGAAATCTTATATCATCAACAGATTATCGACTAATCTTCTGAATTGGAAAACTCCCTATGAACTGTTACATAACAAAAGACCAAACTATAGTCTCCTTAAATGTTTTGGTTGCCTGTGCTATGCCCCTAATACTCAGCCACACAAAGAAAAATTTGAAGTCCGAGCATATAGGTGTATTTTTGTAGGATTTGTTACAGGTCAGAAGACATATAGGGTTTATGATTTAAATTCTCATTAGATTTATACCTCTTGAGATGTTATTTTTCATGAAAATGTTTTTCCTTTTAAAAATATCCCTCCTGATAGCAATGCAGTATCTCTACTTATCCCATTTCTTGATTCTATTGTTCCTGACTCTACTCCTATGCCACCTCCTTCTCTAAATCGAAATATTACTTCTGTTCCCACTGATCTTCCTCCTATTACTGACTCTAGCCAACATGATCTTCCTTTAGATTTTGTTCCCAACTTGAATTCCATCCATTCTTCACCTGATCAACCTCATCTTACTTTGCCTCCTGCAATTCCCCTCCCTACTTTAAGACATAGCACTAAATAGAAGTTTAAACCAACATGGATGTCTGATTTTGTCTCTAATGTGTTTCTCCCTTTAGATTTACCTACTACTATTCACACTTCACCTGCAGTTCTCTCACTAGGCTCTTCAGCATATACACCACCAACCTTCCCTTATCATTAATCACCTTTTTTCACTAACACTTACATGTCTTTTCTTGCCAATGTGTCTTCTGTTCCTTAACCTAATTCATATTATCATGCAAGCAAAAATGAAAAGTGAATTGAGGCTATGAACAAAGAACTGGAGGCCTTAGAATCCAATTACACATGGGACTTAGTTCCTTTGCCTCATGGCAATTCTGGTTTACCATCTCTCAAGGTATTTTTCAGCTGTAGCATCAAGCATTCAACGCTTGGCTGATGCAATGGAGCAAAGCAAATACTCAATTGATGCCATTGAGCTATTACAGGCAGTGATGGAGATAGATGGGTTAGAAGAGGGTAAATAAATGTATGCTTCTGGTGGTGGTGACTGGTGAGCTTCACCAATTTACTTCCTTTTTCACTCTACTTTCTGTTATTTCTTTCTATCGGTCTCCTTCTCTCCACCCTCCATTCTCTATTCTTTCTTTCTATTGTTCTCTTTCTCTCCCAAACCCTCAGTTCTATATATTTTTTTTGGGTTTTTATTATTTTATTTTGTATTTTAAATTTGAATCAGTAAGGAGAATTAGTGGATAGACTTAAAGAGAGAAATATTGTGACTTTTGGTTTCAATTTGCTTTAAGATAGAGAGAGAACAAATTGATGAGGGGTGATGTTCGATGTGAGAAAATGGAAAAATTGATGTTCAATTGAAATACAATTTTTCTCTCTCTTTCTTTCTTTCTATCATTATGAAAAAATGAGAGCTGAAGCAACCTTTTATTAATGCCTAGGAGATGATGCTTACAAGTTACAAAGTAAAAGCCATTATTACTTGATTCCTTCTTCATTGCTGGCTACAAGACAAAGAGAGAGTTGAGAAGAAAACCGACCAACTGAACCGAACCAAACCAAGTTTGGCCGGTTCAATTTGGTTCGGTTTTGCTCTAAATTTTTTTAGAAATTGAACTAAACTAAATCAAATTGAGATAACTTAATCGGTTCAGTGATCGATTTGGGGTGTAAACCGGACCGATTACACCCCTTGTTCTGACCGACGTCAAGCACAAGACAGCAAGACTCGTATTTCCCTTTCTTCGCTCCCGCGGGTATCTAGCTTTTTCTCTTCTCCTCGTGGAAGGAAGCTTGAAACCAAAGGAAGTTCAGGTTCTCTCCCCAGCTGATCCATATTCTATAAGAAAGATCGTAGCTTTCCTCTCATTCTATTTCAGTTCTATTATCACTGATACTCAGCGAAGTTTGATTTGTGGGACAGCCATGGAAGAAGATTGTTACGCCACTCAATTGATTGACGGCTATGGCGAGTTCAACGTTGCTGGGCTTGAGAATTTCATGAAGAAAGTAAAGCTCGCCGAGTGTGGGCTTTCCTATGCGGTGGTTGCTGTTATGGGTCCTCAAAGTAGTGGTATGTGAATTGACTGATTCGAGGTTTTGAACTTTGTTTAAGATTTAGCTTGATGGAGTTCACTCCAAGTTCAATCTTACTTTTTTTGAGTTGGATTTATAAAATTAGTGAGTTTGGATTAATGGGTGTGATCCCCTTAGTTTGTACCCTGTATGATGCTTGACCATTATGAATAGCAGATTGTCATGGTTGATGTGATTTGAACTCTCAACTGAACTAGCAACGTCTCACACTTCTAAGATATTGATAGGACCTAACAACTACCAAATATAGCTTATAAAAGAATCATTTTGGGTTTGAGGTCCCATGTCAAAATCAGATTGTATCTCATAATTCGACAATATTTGAAAATTTGATTTCAAGTTAGTAACCGTGTGTTTGTTTAGGAGGGTTGAGAAACCAATGGCAGTTATGTAATCACTTGGACCACTTCCTCCCTGTCAAATAAGCAGGAATTGCTTGTGATGCCACCATATTCCATTCGGGGTGATCCTCCTAACCCCAAAGCTGAGAGTCAAAACATAGATTCCAGTTAACTGAGAAAAGCACCAAAAGTTCAATTACTTGTTCTTGTAGTAGCTGGTGACATAGCATTAAAGAGGAGATGATACACTGACTCATTGATCAGTGTCTATTGACAAAAGATAGCATCAACTGACCGCAGAAATGTGATTTATTATCTAGTATCTGCAATTTGAATATGATCTCAAGAGGCAGCCAAAAAGAAAGCTCTGACCCTTTGCAAATTTAAGTTTCCGTCATCCATTTACCAGTTTTACTAACTTGTCCATCTAGTACGATTTATCTAAATTTTCTCTCGTGCATGTGTGATCTAATCTTATATTATGCTTCTATTTCCTCTTTTGAGCAGGGAAGAGCACCTTAATGAATCATCTTTTCCACACAAATTTCAGGGAGATGGATGCATTCAGGGGAAGGTTGGGTTTCTGAGATTACTTTGCAATACGTTTAAAGATAAAAAGAAAATTTTTCTTTCTTTTGTTTTTTTTTTTGGATAAAAGAAGAATTTATTCAGAAGAAGATGGAGAAAGTACAGAGAAGGAGGGCAAGAAGTCCTCCTAAAACAAACAAAATAACAGAAAAAGGAAACTGCAGAAAAATACATCAGCTCATAAGAGTGTAACAGAAGGAAAGCAAAAAAGTGAAGAGAAGAAAAGAAAGGAAGGAAACTAGATTTATTCATTATTCATGCAGCTTATTATGTTTTAGTTTCTATGTTCTATTCGTGACCTTATGATAGGCAAGTAATAGAATATCATATTCTTGCAGATCTCAAACAACCAAGGGAATTTGGATGGCCAAGTGTGTTGGAATTAAGCCATTGACGATTGCCATGGATTTAGAGGGTACTGATGGAAGGGAGAGGGGTGAGGTAATAAACCTATTGTAGAAGTTCCTTCTTTTCCTGTTCTTTTATTTTTTTTTTAATTTGTCTATGTAATAGTATGCATACACGTTGTGTATGATGATACCAGTTTGGTGATTTATTATTAATCTTATTCACTACTTATCAAGAAAAAGAACTAAAAAACTATACTCAAGTAAGAGTTGTATAAAGAAGAAAGATCAATCAATATAAGTAAATGATATGATCATACTAAAGAGTTAAAATTAAAGCACACTGACAGTAGTCAAAGAGATAAGGATATCAAGTCGTACATCAGTCATACGGCATTTACACACAGTCATGAGATCTACCAAATATAAACAGATACGTCATCATCATGAAAATATTTCTGTGGCTTTTGCTTCCCTTTTAGGCTTCATTCCTTCCATTGAATGTATTGAACAGAACTATAAGTATGAAAATTATTATATATTGTGATACATGAGAAGAAATACAAAAGTTCATAATGGAACACCATATCATAAAATCTTCTTTCTTTTTTCACAGAAAGTCCTAATTCTTAAATTTTCGGTACACTCTTTTACTTTTTGTTAAAGATTGAAAATTTTACTCAAATGTGTTTGGCAATCTTGGATGCATGCTCTATGTGTGTTCTGGAACCTTGACATGTTGTCAGGGAGGTCTATCACAAGTTTGAGAGATGGTTGCTGAGAGTAAGGGAAGGATTGAATCACTTTGATGTTAAGCCAATAACAAGTAGATAGTGGACGCCCACCCATGACCTAACTATCCTAGGAATGTAACTGTAAGGGAACTACACATCGGAGTTGTGTGTTTTAAATTATCTCTGCATTTTCAGCATCATATGGTATAAGGTAAAAAGGCTAGAGAAACTGGATAGGATGAAATAAACTATTGACATGATAGTAATATATTTTTATTTTATTGGACTGATCTCTGTCTGGATTGCATGTATGGCAGGACTCACCTTTTTTCTTTCATATAACTTTCAGGATGATACTGCTTTTGAGAAACAGAGTGCTCTTTTTGCTTTAGCAGTATCAGATGTTGTTCTGATTAACATGTAAGTTTTCTGGTTTAAGGTAGTGCTTTATAATGTGGGGGAGTCTGAGGAGTGTGAGTTTGGGTATTTGTTTACACAAGGTTATTGAAAGGTTTGTTGGCAAAACTATTCATATCAGATTTTGCTGCGTTAGTCATAGCTTGGTCGCTGTCTAGTTGATGAGCTGATTTCCTCACTATCTGTATGCAGTCCTAATATGACATTTTCATGTTGTTGCATAGCATGTTTGTTCCAATAACTTACATTTTTAAAAATCTTACTTATAGCCCATGTACTTGAAACTTACAATCAGGACATTGTATGCCAGTGAGTATTGGGTGGAATGAAGATATAGCAGCTTTTATAATAAGAAAGAAAGAGTAGATGATAAGCATACATTTCTTTTCTCTCTCTTTTTTTTTTTTTTNTTGGGGGGGGGGGGGGTGGGTTGGTTGTGGAGCGAGAGGGGATTTTGGTAATTGCACATGCACAAAGGACACATGGATGTGCAGTGGGCAATTCTCTATATACTGTTTTATCTCCCCTTCTTCTTTGGACACTTAATACAGACAACCATTTATTCATTTCGGACATCAATTGAAGACTTTGTTTTATTCACAGGTGGTGTCATGATATTGGTCGAGAACAAGCAGCTAATAAGCCTCTTTTGAAAACAGTTTTTCAGGTAGTTTGGTACCATGTTTTGCTCTCTCATTATTCAATATTTGAGTTTTCACATTTTGCTCTATGTTCCATCTGCAGGTCATGATGCGTTTATTCAGTCCCAGGAAGACAACATTGCTTTTTGTTATACGTGATAAAACGAAGGTCTAGAAGAATTGGTCCTTTCTTAAAGATGCATTCTTTGTTGTTATTTAATATTTATCATGTTTCTGGCTGTCTATGCAGACCCCTCTTGAAAATTTGGAGCCTATTCTAAGAGAGGATATTGAAAAGGTAACATTTTATTTATCTTCTCATTTCAAAGTTTTTCATTGCTGTGGTTTCTTTTTCCTCAGTAGCCCTTTTGTTTTGTTTTGTTTTTTTTTTTTTCTTCCTAATGCGGTATGAATTTTTCAGATTTGGAATGCAGTTCCAAAGCCTCAGGCACATAAAAATACTCCTCTTAGTGAATTTTTTAATGTAAGATCTCTTTTTCTTCCCTTTCTGTTTATCTCTATGATTGTTTATTTCATTTATTACCGAAGTTATGGTAGTATTTTTGTACATATAATTAATGACTCTTTAAAATGAAGGTGGAGGTTACCGCTTTGTCAAGCTATGAAGACAAGGAGGAGAAATTTAAAGAGGAGGTACCCTTTCATGAAATGGCATATCACTTTCAAGAGTTTTTGCTGACCTACTTTCTCCTTATTTTAAATTGTTTTATATCTCTTTAAGACCCAATCAATGGTTCTTCTGGTTGATAATTTTCTGCCTATGAATCTCCATTCAAATAATGAAATATTAAGTTTTCTGCATTTGACTATTCCTGATTTCCTTCACATTATATTCCCCCCCTCTCCCACTCCCTCCCCCCCGCCCCCCCTCTTGTCACGATGTATCTTAGAGTGTTTAACTTTCTCCTACAGGTTGCTCAATTGAGACAGCGGTTCTACCATTCTATATCTCCTGGGGGTCTTGCTGGTGATCGGCGCGGTGTTGTCCCTGCTTCAGGATTTTCTATTAGTGCACAACAGATATGGAAAGTTATACGAGAGAACAAGGATCTTGATCTTCCTGCTCACAAGGTTTCCTATTGTCTTAATTTTTAGGCTGGAAATAACAGTTTGATAGTCTTATGGATTTGCCAATTTATTTTAACAGGTAATGGTTGCTACTGTGCGCTGTGAAGAGATTGCTAACGAAAAGCTAGTTCACTTGCACTCTGATGAGGTTCTCATCCATATCTCCTCTACTCTGACTTGCATCAGTCTTGTTTGAAATCCAAAATCATTATACTTATGGATTTGTCTTAGGGTTGGTTGGCATTGGAGGAAGCTGTTCAATCAGGTCCAGTACAAGGTTTTGGGAAAAAGCTGAGCTCGATCATAGATGCCTACCTTTCGGAGTAAGTTCCAGTAGCTCAGGAACTATAGTATTAATCCAATATATGCTTATCATTCAAATAATTACTTCACTTGCTGTGTAATGTCTGAGTTATATCAACTGGTTCCCATCCATTAGAACTGTGTGCTTGTGTCATTGAAGCAGTGTAAAAGTAATTTATTAAATAAAACTGGGATACGATTTGGAGTATACAGGAGGTTTTCTTGGCTTCACTAAATTTCTATATCTATTCATAGCTGTCATGAAAGGTTGTGGAAATTATGAAACAATAGTGATCAGTATCTGGGTTAGAAAGGTTTGGGTTTAAATGGTAACACTTCCAAATATATCAATAAAAAAAGATTGGTGCAAAGTTTAAATTATATTTAGTATCGGATTGTTTACTTGTCTCTTAAAGTTTCAGTCTTTCTTTTTGTAATATGTGTTAATATTACATTTTCAACAGATATGAAGCGGAGGCCATATACTTTGAAGAAGGTGTGAGAAATGCAAAACGACAGCAATTAGAGTCAAAGGCCTTGGATGTAAGACTGCATGTTCTTACAATACCATAATACATCTTCATTACTAAATTCAAATTTGTTTCTTTTGGGCCAATTATAAATGCCAAAGTCATGGGCTGTTGGGACTAACTTCAGCCTTTTTGGAAACCCCAAGTCATGTGAAAGAAGTCTTTTTTGTCCAGAGGAGCGTGTTCAATAGTTTAATGGTTTCATTGAGATTCAGTTCGTAGGCTATTTTCATTCTATTGATATAGTTGACTCAAAATTCATAGAACAATTTTATTGGGTCTACTTTTGTTATTGGGGTAGAATTTTATATGGTTTTTAGTTTGTTTTAGTATTCTGTTCTTAATTTAATGGGTCTAAGAATCCTTGTATAATCAGGGTTGATATGCCTTGTTTTTGCCCCTTCCTCTCACTGTGTCTCGCTCTCCCTCTAAAAATACTTATATTTCATTGTAATTTTGGTTCTAGTAAAGTTGAGGCTTGAGAGTCAAGATTTAAGGCACCTTTGATTGCATACCTGTTTTCTCAATGTGAAGCTCTCCCCAGGCCTGTTTTTAATTAGGCTGGACATCATTAGAATTAATTACTTCTGAAACACTAGTTCAATCTTGCTTGAGTACTAGAAGTAGCCTACCACATGATTCTGTTTGGCAGGTATTGCTCACAGCAACACCATCCTACCACCTTCACCTCATGATGATAAGGATTTACTTCATGTAGTTTCTACAATTGATCCATCCTAAAACTAAATTCATCTCTGGGCCTTTAAAATTCTAATTCATGCTGGCCTTCCTGCACTTGCTATGTTACCAACTATGCCAAAAGCTTAATCTGAGAGGAAATGGTTGCAACTTGCAAATGTATTCCAAAAGCTCAAGTTCATTTTCTTATTGATCATAAAATTGAAGCAACACAAACCATCAAGAAGAACTGTAACTAAAATACTATTGATGAGGATTATCAATTCAAGTATTTCTGATACTCTAACTAATAATATTTTGAGCAACAGTCCCTTGAAAGTATATTGGATCATCATCAGGTGATAGGGAATGCTCCACTTCATATATGAAATTTAGTGCACCAGCAGAATATAATTCTTTGCAAAATTTACTTCTAGGTGCTAAAAGTTTAAGTATTGCATAGTGCCATATGTGTAACATCATCTTGTTTGGTTCTTTATCAATGTATTTGGTTATTTCGTTATGTCTTTGGTTATCATGCATATCACGTGTGGTTACTTAGTTTGGTATGTGGTTATAATGTGTTAGTTTTCTGTGGCTATTCTGTTTAAATATGTAATTATCATATTACTTATGTGATTATTCTATTTGAACACATGTGATTACTAAAGTTCACCAAGGCACTAAATTGAAATGATGTGGCTCATTGGTACTAAGCTATAATATGATCAAACTATAAGGACTTAGAAGTTGTTTTCCCTGATTCTTTTTCTAGTTTTGTTTTATATATCTTTTAGGTTCATGTGATTCATTTTCTTGTCAACTATTCAGTTTGTGTACCCTGCTTATACAACAATGTTGGGGCATCTACGTACTAGAGCTCTTGAAAATTTTAAGACTAAACTGGAGCAGTCACTAAAGAATGGAGAAGGATTTGCTGCATCTGTTCATATGTGGACTCAGTCTAGTATGCTCGAGTTTGACCAAGGATCTGCAGGTAATGTTCAGATTGGATTTTTCTGCATAACAGATACATTGATACGGTATCACCTGCATTTTTTTTAGCATGTTTTAGAATGATTTAGCATTGGGGTGTTAGTGATTACTTGATTCTCTTATTACCTCTTGGATTTGCATTGTGTGTCATTTTTGCCTTTTACCCTTTTGCCATGCCAGTCCAGACTTATATTGGATGTGGGTTTCTAAAACAAAGAAAATTGGTTAGCAGTGACAAGAATGGCTACTGTTTGTGTGTAGGTTTACATGGTCTCAATTTGCAATTCAATCTGTGTGAGGAGCTGATAGTCAGAATCTATAGAAAATGCATTAGTTTACTTTCAGTTTTTTATCTAATGAATATAAAAGCAGCTGCAGCCCAAAGGGAGGAAAAAAAGAAGCAGAGGAAACAAGTGCTTCAGAGAATTCGTATGACTATGGCACTGTCAACATGTCCTATTGATGGAGAAAAAGTATAGTGTCCGGCTCGTCTGACTCAATATAAAAAAGCATATGTTAAATTTGATTTTAAGATTTAGCAAGATGAGTAATAAAATTACTCTTCAAGCTATTGAAGCATTAAGAAATGCTTGAAGCACATTCTTTTCTTTGTTTGGATAAAAGAAAACTTTATTTAGGGAGAAAAGAAATACCAAAGAGGAGGTTTTGAAATCCTTCTGAAACAAACAGAAAGCACAAGAGAAAGAAAGAATAGAGGGAAACAATTAAACAATCATCTTAAGAGGACCTTCCAATTCCTCTGCATGCCTAATAAGTGATAAAGAGGCTTCCTTAAGATAACCATGAGCCTGGAGCCCACAAAGAAACGAGGTAAAAAAAAATACCACTCTGTACCAAAGAAGATGCACTGGTTAGAATTCCTGGCTGTGGATTCTAGCATTATGCATCAGCCAAATTTTTCACAAAGCAGCAAAAGGGTTCAATTCTATTGTGCCTTTCCTTCCTTCTCTGAATGCCTGAAAATGCTTGTTCTTTTACTTTTTATTTATTTATTTATTTTGGTGTTATTCTTTCATTTCATATATCTAGAAAGCGTGCCTTTTCTCCTCTTGCATGGGTATTCAACAGTATTTAAATGTAATAAAAGGAAAAAGAAAGCTATACTGACAGGGTGACATCTGGTCTGTCTACTTCTCTGTCCTGAGGACCCATTACTAAATGCTTGCACTAGAGGCACATAAATCTCTCTAATATGGATTTCATGGAAATTAACTCTCTCCATCTACCCAGTCAACATGCAAAATTTCTTATATAATCACTTAAATGCTTGCTCCTATTTGGTGGTTGTTTAATATTAGTCCCACTTTTCAGATGCTGCCATACGACAGGCTAATTGGGATGCTTCAAGAGTGCGAGAGAAACTTCGCCGTGATATCAATTCACATGCTTTATCTGTGAGAGATGCAAAATTATCAGAGATAAGGACTAAGTCTGAGGTAAAAAATTGTTCTTACTAACTGGATGAATTGGTTGACCTGAATACTCTTTAACTAGCACTTGGAATATTTACCTGTCAACCGCTAAAATATAAGTTGTGTTTGCAGAAACACCTGGCTGAGGCCTTGAATGATCCCGTGGAGTCCCTATTTGAAGCAGGTGGAAAGGACACCTGGCTTTCAATAAGAAAACTTCTTAAGCATGAGACTGAAGCTGCTGTATCAGAATTTTTAGCTGCCATTGCTGGTTTTGAGTTGGATCAAGAAATAATTAATACAATGGAACAAAATTTAAGGGACTATGCAAGAAAATTGGTGGAGAGCAAAGCAAGAGAAGAAGCTGGAAAGATTCTGATACACATGAAAGATAGGTAACAATATCTTAAAGATAGCTACTTTTCCTGGTTCATTTGGAGTTGGCTTTTTGGTGAATCTTGGGTTTGTCCTTGGCATTATTGTTGATTCATTATTGGATTTTGGCTGTAGTAAGGAGTGAAAGGTGTTATGGGTCTTTGCTAATGTTTGTAGCCATTTGGTGTCTGTGGTTGGGATGCAAGAATTTTCAAGAAGGTTCTGTCTGTTACTTTACAGGACAGAGTTGTTGTTTACAATGTTTATTTTATTTTTGGCCGTCCTTCCTTAGCATTTCAAAATGTTCTGCTAATGAGTATTTTCAGCAGAGGGACTGAAGGGCATTATTGTTTTAAATTTATTTTTTCCACTTTATTTCATTAGAAAAGTTACTTTTTTGAAACAATTTCTTGGGTTAAGTTGATGGCTTATGCTTTTTGCAATAATTTTCAGGTTCTCTACAGTCTTCAATCATGACGATGATTCACTCCCTAGGGTTTGGACTGGGAAGGAAGATATCAGAGCAATTACCAGGGATGCCCGCTCTGCGGTAATTAAGAGCTACTTCAATGATAATTTTTCTGCCTGCATATATACTTGAAATGTTATTGGAAATTACTGTTGTTCTCTAGCACATCTAAAATATGTCTATTGTCATGCATCAGTCCCTTAAGCTTCTATCAGATATGGCTGCAATACGCTTGGATGAGAAGCCAGATCATATTGCAAATGTACTTCATTTGTCTCTCATTGATCGACCTGTTGCTGGTACATCTTCACAAATTACAAGCAAAGGAGCTTCTCCAGACCCACTGGCCTCAAGCACATGGGAGGAGGTAATATATAGTGGATATTTGTTGGTTTCCATTGATGGTGTTCTGTAGTCAGTATTATCTCTAATTGAGAATCTACTACAAATGTAGGTTGCCCCAGAAGATACACTTATTACTCCAGTGCATTGCAAGTCTTTGTGGAGACAGTTCCAGGCAGAAACTGAGTATACAGTTACTCAGGCTATTTCAGCACAGGTAAATTCATTAGGTCCTATTCCTTTGTCTATAGTCTTTTCTTCAACTTTTCCTAAATGTTGCTGTTTCCAAGAAAATGAAATTCTCAAGTATTTCCAGAAATTTATCTGGTTATCAAGTATCTACACCTAATTTCTAATTTTTGGTTGAAATTAAGACCTATATATGCTATCTATCTTTGTTGAGATGACTGGATGATCTGAATGAATTTATGCCTGCAAATTATATCCTTTCATAATTTGTATTTTGGTTGAAAAATGAGTCATCTTGGATGCTGGGCTCAGTTTTCATATTAGATAATTTAGATACCGTACTATTTCGAGTCTGGGATAGATGGATGATACCTTTCTTTTCCCATAAACAAAATGGGGTAAATAGGGGTGGCACCCTATAGACCTGCTATAGAGCATTTGGTCACACATAACACAGTGGGTACACAAAATGGATTATGTATTTTAGTTTCTTCTATTTGCTGCAAGTATTTGTGTGTGATATTCTTATGTCCTTGGAAAATGCCAAGGTATTGTGGATTCTGTAAATGTTGGATAAGGATAGTATGTAAACCAAAATGCAATGAATACTGCATCGGATTATGATGTAACTCTGATAAGTAATGCAACTTTCTTTGAACTGATCTGAAATGCAATTTTCTTACCATTGAAAAGAAGGAATAATGTTACTCCCACCACACATAGCTCACCATTCACCACCATTGGTGGGTCCAATTGAATTTGGGCCATTTAGACAAATGTTAAGTGGGTATAGCTAGAACTGTAAGATGTAGATTAATTTGGGATGCGCAGTCCTGAGAACTGGTGAGAAAAGTAGTGGTGGGTGTAACATTACTCTTAAACTTATTAATCTTGTTGTCTATCTTGGGATTTAATTTTTCTGCACCAGCTGCTGTTATTACCTGGTTTCTTTGCAATTCATTGGGTCTTTTCCCATGATAAAACCAGTATATTGGGAGCACTACATAGAGCTTGCTAGCATTATGTGTTTGCTTGTAGATATAAACTCTTGGTTTTCTTTGTATATCATTCATGATCCTTCTCTCTTTGCCTTGGCACTCATCCAGACATACTAATAATATATTTTTTTCCCCCCCTTCATTTTTGGGTTTGGATTCAGGAGGCCTACAAACGGAGTAACAATTGGTTACCTCCTCCATGGGCGATAGTGGCAATGATTGTACTCGGTTTTAATGAATTTATGCTGCTTCTAAAGTAAATATTTCTCTCCAAAATCTTTCATTTTATAACGTTAGCTATAAATTGGGTTTTTTGTGTATTATGTTGGATCTTGTTTCCCTTTTGTTAATAATTATATTTACTGACTTCATATGTGAAACAGAAATCCTCTCTACCTGATGGTTATATTTGTTGTCTATCTACTTGCGAAGGCGTTATGGGTACAGATGGATGTCGCTGGAGAGTTTCGACATGGCGCTGTGAGTATGAGTGTGCTTTTCTGTTTTACTTTCCCCTTCCACCAGTTGGATGCAAGGAAATTCAGTAAAAGTAGGATTGCATCGTGAACTTTCATATAGATGCATGAGTAAAAGTAGGATTCACTGATTCAAAAACTTCTGTTTGCCCTATTTAACGTGTTGGACTTAAGTAAATTGTAAAGGAAGTGAGCAATGATTGTCATTTTCTCTTGAGATAATATAAGAAAGACTGGTTAAATGGTAGCTACCAAGGTTACGAGTTAAGTTGGACCATATTATTACCTGGAGAAGATACTGAATTTTGTCTGCTTATTCATTGTATGCAGCTGCCTGGACTGTTATCCATTTCAGCAAGGTTTCTTCCCGCTGTTATGAACCTTCTAAAACGTCTTGCCGAAGAAGCGCAGGGGTATGCAACGCCTGAAGGACCTGAACGGCAAAATTCTACAAGTGTAAGTTCTACAGCTGTTCAGACATTCAGAAATGAAGTAGAAGTACCAAAACCCAATCTAGTATCAAGCTCAATTCCCAGTTCGACTGTATCTAGTATTGCATCATCTGATGGCGATACCGAATACTCATCCACAAACTTGACTCAGAGGCGAAGAACAAATACGCAAGAAGCTGAACTTTCGTGATGAGAATTCGTTTTGCAGACAGTGGGTATCACCGCACACAATGTGTACAAGGAAAAGATATGATGCTTCCCTATGTCAGTTGGCAAGGGAAGAGAGTGAGAAGGGTTGAGGTGGTGGTTGTTGAAATATATGTATTACTACATATTAGATGAAACAAGGGCGATAGAGTCTTTTCCTTTTCTTTTTGCCCCCTCCTTACTTGGTAGTATTGTACCTCATAATTTCTGTAGATGATCTAATGTTACTGTATAAATGGAAAACCCCTATTTGGGTTTTGCCAATGAAAATGCTAGTTTTATCATATGGCAACAGAATAACAAAATTGTGAACTGATGTTAAACCGCACATCGATTCACATTTTTTCAATACATTCGATAGAAATAACTTCTAAAGAAAATGCTTGTCATTGACTTGGTTGTGAATTCATTTATGTACGGAAGGTATTGTTCTTGTTAATACTCACATTTTTTTAATATTTAAATATGATATAAATTAAATTACTTTCATTTAAAAATAAAAAGTTTTTAAAATTTGACTAATCATAATATTTTTTTTAACTTTATTCATTTGTAGTTTTATTTTTTAGTTAGAAAAAATATATGATTACTTAATTTTAAAAAAATTTATTTTTGAGTGAGAGTAATTTAGTTTATATTATATTTAAATATTAAGGTGTGAAAATGACGACTGTAATGCAAACAAAAAAGAAGTATTCTAGTGTTTTGGTACCTTGGTTACTACTATGTGTTTGAACACAAAATTCATAAGTTTTAAAGATGATTTCAGTACTATTCGGTCATTGGCTGTCTAATAAAAAAGAAAAAAGAAGTATTTTACAGCACCCATAAAAAAATATTTTCTCGGGCACCTAGCAGTAATTCTCCCTAAAAACTTTTGTACACTTAAAATAGAGAAGATTACACTTCAAAGTAAAAATGTAAAAATTATATTTCTTGGATAGTGTTATCCAAAAAAAACAAAAGCCCAAATAATATTCATCAGGCCCCAAATTGTGGATCCATTCAGCCCAAGATAGCAATCTCTCCTCAGCATCTTTCTTCTCCATTTCTGTCGTTATTCTCTGCGACACAAAACGAAGAATTTCCGGTTTCCGCCCTAATTAGAGTTCTGTTCTGCTTCTTTCGATTGGGAATTTAAAACTGAAGCAGGGAACGATTCGATTCTACGCGGGCAAAAATGGTTTCTGTTTCTGGGTTAATCAATGCAAATCCTATCATATACGAAAAGAAAGAGCGTCGAGCTCGCCCTGCGCCCATCGTTGCCGATGATGAGTACGCCGTTGAACCGATTGACCAACAAGAGATTTTTGATATCCTTTTCTTTTCAATTTCCATTGCTTTTGATATTTGCATGTTTCTCGGCAAAATCTGAACTTGAAGGACGTGGTAACTTCGTTGAAAATAACCAGAATCTAAACAAAGCTTAGAGCTATTTCCTTGACGTTATTACATCATATAAGAGACATCAAAGACCCCGAGCACCCGTACTCCTTGGAAGAGCTCAAAGTGATAACTGAAGACGCAGTTGAAGTTGATGACAACCATAGTTATGTCAGGTACTAACAAATGCCTTTGCCTCTCTATTTCGTTCTTTTGATCTCTGTTAGAGTATTTTAGCTTCATGTTGGGTCTTAGCTTAACTTGTTTTGTTTTGTTGGATCATGGTGGGTTGGTTGCTTCAGGGTCACGTTTACTCCCACAGTTGAACATTGTAGTATGGCAACAATTATAGGTCTATGCTTACGGGTGAAACTAATGAGAAGCCTTCCTTTGCGTTACAAGGTATGAACATTTATTTCTTATCATTGAATTGAATCAGTTTACAACTTTCTTTTGGGTATCAAGTTAGTGTCTTGAAACATTTATTTTGCATAGAATTTAAAAGTTTTAGTATGATCTAGTTTGACATGTGAATTTTGAAAAAGTAACTCACTTTAATAATAATTGATGCTTGGAGGCAAAACAGTTTGGTATATTGCTACGATAACTGTTTATATTATTGATAGGAGTACAAACACTTCTCTCCCATGTAGGGGATCCTAGCGTGAGCAAGAGTAAATGTCTGCTTGACCACAACGAAACGAAGAGCAAGCTTGCCATTTTTAAGAGTAATTATACTTGCATAGAGATACAAATCCTTCAGTGGAACAGAGTGAGGGGACAAAGAGGATTAAGATATCAAAACAGTTATTTTTATGGCATATTAGCTAAAATATTTATAAAGGAGGCAAGACTGTTCTTATTAGTTTGAAAAGCACCTTTCTCTATCAGTATAATTTTATTGACTATTGTAGGTTGATTGAGAGAAATTTAGGCTTGTACCTGATAGGAGATAAATAACGAAGATTGGCTGATGTCCCATGATGGAAGAGTGAGGAAATCAAATTAGGAGAATCACAAAGAAGGATCACTGAATGGCATAGGTAGAAATAACATAGTATACTGCCCTGGGTAGGAATGAATAAAACAGAGAATGCATGTGTGTAATCCAGTGAAACTTGTATGGACTCCAAAATTCAAGATTACTGTTGTTGCATTAGGAATAATAAAGTGAAATATTGACATTTTATTTCGGACAAAGGTCAAACTTGGCTGCTTTACAGTTTTTGTTGATATGAGGCTGTAAATGCTTTGGTTTCTCAATCAATCAGATGCATAACCGTATAAACATGACCAGTGCAGTATGAGTTACAGTTATGTACATCCCTTGCAACATGGGCGAATGAGTCTTCTTAGTTCTTAGTCTATGGTGGCTTGACTGTCAGTCATGTAGCAAGATAAAACTTTAGGTAGAATTTAAAGGTGATTCATACAATTGATTGCTATTTGCAAGGTTTAGTCACTCAGCCAAACTGTTGTTGGTATTAAATTATTAATGCTCACTTGAGTTGTGTTACTGGCACTAAAAATATTTGGATAAGAAGATATCAAGTGTTTTTTTTTATTTTTTATCTGTTACATGATATCCTTCTAGAGCAAGTACCGTCTATCTGGTATCCTTAGTCTCCGCATTATGTGTTCTTTCCTATCATGAATTATAACATGTTATTACTGTCAATTAATAATATAATTATACATATTTTGTCTGATATAAACAAATTAATCATACATATTTGTCAATCTATGGTGCATATTACAGCAAAATCTATACCATCTATTGTTATTAGATTGAATATTCAACTCTTGTTTGAACTAAAGAGCTGTCAAAGCTATAAATCCTTGATTATGTCTGTTTTTGATTATCTTATTTTAAATTTTGGTTAGGTGGATATCAGAGTAGCACCTGGATCTCATGCGACTGAAGTTTCAGGTTCTCCTCTCTTTCTCTCTCTCTGGGTTTGTACCTGTGTACATGTGTATTTGTGTTGTGGATTGTTTTTTTTTTTTTTTCCCTTGTGCATGATGCAAGTGTCAGCTCACATAAATGCAGCTAGTGTAGTCTTGCACTTTTGTGATTGTTGTTTCTTTATTGAAGTAAAGCATACTATTGCTGGGCCTTTTACTGAAGATCTTCTGATGCTATTCTCCTTGGTCATGCTTCTCAAGTTATATGCATAATTTTCCAGAGATGTAAATTCTATGCTTCATTGCATTTGGTGATATGATGTTTTTCACAATTGACTATGATCTTAAAGGATAACTTCAGCACTTGCATGTAGGGAAAATCAACATTTTGTGTGTATGTCAACAAGTGACTGTGATCTAGGGTGTTTATCGAATTCTTACCGATGAATCCTTGAACGTGGCTGGGCATTTACTCTTTCTTTTGTTAATGCGTATGCAGTTAATAAACAACTAAATGATAAAGAACGTGTGGCTGCTGCACTGGAAAATCCAAACCTTGTGGATATGGTAGATGAATGCCTTGCCCCATCTTATGGTTAATGGAGATTTTATCCTTCCAAATGCTACAAGAATGTAGATCCCTTTGTGTCTGTCCTGGATCCTCGTCAGCTAAATCTGTTACTGTTAGCATGACATTTTATTTATTTATTTTTCTGCTGCAACCTGATTGGTTATGCAAATTTTCTCTACGTTATGTAATTCTAGTTAGATAGGAATACAGAGTTTAAAAAAGTGATAATTGTGTGAGGTTTCATAGGATTCCTTGTTTATTAACAGAAAACAGAAAGGGAAGTATTTATTGTTATGATGTTTGTAACTTGATGTTTCATAGCTTACATTTATTTATTTATTTTTGCTAATTAGTCCAAAACATTTTGGGAGAAAGGTTTTAAAGCTCATTCGCATGGATTTACATAGGGTTTCGGCTGAATTTTCTTTTTCTTCCAAGCCCAAACTAACTCAACAAATTAAGAAGCCCGAAAATTAAAAAAAGATGGTAAATGGTATAAGATCTTAAGATCTTATTGCGATCTTACAATCCAAATTGCAATCTTACCATGACTTTAAAATTCTGCAATTTTTCATGGCATTGGGATTGTTGGCCTATTTTTGGATCATAAGGTCATGCAATCCTACAATCAAAATTGTGATGTGATTTTAACAACCTTGTAAGACACAAACAACAATAATCAAAAACTTTTTCAGATGGAATAAAAAATTCAAATTTGTTTACTTTTGTAAAATAGTTTTTAATTATGAAATGATTTTTGTACTTTGTGAACAAATATAAATGTATAAGGCCAAAAATATATATTTAGTGGTTGAGAAGCATTTTTAGGATGCATCCAAAAGCTTAAAGTTTTTGAACTTGAAAAAAATAATAATTAAGTGTATTTTAATATTTTTAAATATTATATGATTATTTTGTTTACAACGTAATTATAAATTAAATAATTATATATTTAAATAAAATAATTATATAATATTAAAAATATTTTAATCATTTCTTAAATTTTATCACACACCTAATTAAAAATAAAATGCCTAATCCACCTAATTTTCATTTCCTTCAAATTTTAAAACTTGTAGATAATCTTTTCATTTTTTTAAAAAAGTAAAACCCTTTTTTGGTCCCTGAAAAATTAAGCAATTGACAAGTTAGTTCCTAAAAAATGTTCGCTGACAATTTCGTCCTCGAATTATGGTTCCGTATGACAAATTAGTCCTCGAATTATGTTCGCTAATAATTTCGTCCTTAAATTATGGTTCCATACGACAAATTAATCCTCAAATTAGTCTTCAACTGAGGATTAATTTGTCGTACGAAACCATAATTCCAGAACGAAATTGTCAACGAACATAATTCGAGGACTAATTTGTCATACGAAACCATAATTCGAGGATAAAATTGTCAATGAATATTTTTGGAGACTAACTTGTCAATCGTTCAATTTTTTAGAGATTAAAAAAAGGTTTAACTCTTTTTTAAAGCTCTAGCAGTGAAAACTTAAAAAACCCTCGTCAGACTCAGAGGCAGCCTGTGTTCAAACGCAGTCGTAACTCTAAACGGAGACTTTTGGAAGTTTCGAGTTTTTTCTCGTTTTGGCCATGTGGAGCTTTGGAGTTGGATTTCGCCAAAAGCAAGCAAAGCCATAATTTCATATATTTTGTTGCTCTCAATTTGTAATATCTTCGTTGAGCTTACAAGTTAGGGTTTTCGAACCGTTCCCTTTCGGCCACCAAGGTATAACGTCATCCTCCACATTGGAATCGCTTGTTATGTTTTACAGCATTTCTATAATTTTCTTCCTTTCCTTTCTATGGTTGAATTCTACTACTTCCGAATCCAGCATTTAGGTTCCAAAAATTTCGAAGCCTAAATCTGAGATTTGGGATTTTGCGTTAGAAAAATTTCACAGATCCTTTCGAGTTTGGATTGAAATTTTGATTTTTTGGTTAATAATTGCTGTATTTTTCTTATTCTTACAGCGCCAAGAAATCGCCGATTGCTTCTTCCGGGGATTAAATTTTGAAACTTGAAGATGCCGGCTACAGCAGGTAGGGTTCGTATGCCTGCGAACAATCGGGTGCACAGTAGTGCAGCCCTTCAAACCCACGGCATATGGCAGAGTGCCATTGGGTATGACCCATATGCACCCAACAAGGAAGACAAGAAGGATCCTTCTTTCCAGTCGTCAAACGCTGAACCAGATGCTGATAATGCATATGCCAGCTTCCAGGGACTCCTCGCACTTGCTCGAATAACGGGTTCTAATGCAGATGTGGATCGTGGGGCCTGTAAGAAATGTGGCCGTGTTGGGCACCTTAAGTTTCAGTGCAAGAATTATGTGAAAGTCAAGGATGATAACGAGGAGAAGGACCCAGAAGCAATCCAACTTTCATCATTGGTTGGATTGGATAAATTGAAGGGCAGTGCTGGAAAGGTGGACAGGAGAAACAAGTTTGAGAGCTCAGAGGATAGTGAGGAGGAGGAGGATAGTGACAGTTCAGACTCTGAGGTAGATTTTGAGATTGAGAGGATTATTGCTGAAAGGTCTGGGAGGAAAATTAGTCGAAAGGGATGTTCTTCAAAAAAGAAAAGGGACTCTGATGAAGATGGGTCAGACACAGATTCTGGCAAGAGGAAGAAGAGAGGGAGGTCGAAGAAGAGGAGTGGAAAGAGGGAAAGTAGTGATTCTGATAATTCGGGAGAAAGTAGGAGGAAGAGGAGAAGGGAGCACAGGAGGAAGAGGGACAAGTCTCCAGATGAGGACGATGAACGTAAGCAAAGGCAAAGAAAGAGTAGGAAGGAGAAGAGGAGAAGGAGAAGCCGTCGATCGGATTCTGATTCTGAATCATCTGAGGATTCTGGTAGACGACACAAGCGAAAAAGCAAGAGGGCATCATCCTCGTCTGACACTGATTCAAGTGGTTCGGATGACCCCAGGATGGGTAGGGATGTGAAGAGAGCTGAAAAGATCAGAAGACGTCATCATAAGGATGATGAATAGAGCCGGTAAAGTGTTTCGCACAAGCAGTCAATTGTGTACTCTGAAGAGTTTATATTTTCATGTATTATACAGCAGTCAAATTGGATGGTCGTGGTACTTGATTTTGGTTTATGATGTTGATTTGTAGCTACTGTAATTGAGAATGGCTGCATCAGAATGCTAAGCATTGGATTATAATGATTCCTGCTTACTTTAAGTATGCATATAAATCTCTAGGATAAACTTAATGGATACCAATCCTTTCAGCGATGAAGACTGCTATATAAAATATGCAGATATTTTGATGATCATACCTTTTGGCTTTGCAGTCTCAAACCATGCTATATAAAGCTTGTTTACTCCTCAGTTTCCTCCTCCAATTGATCTTATTCTAATTTTTCTGCGTCAATTTTTTTTCCTTCATTTTTTTAATCATTTTATGCTTATTTGTTCGTCCAGACTTGCTTTAAAATTTGTGTAATTCGAGTATATAGATTTAGAACGAGTCGTGCTATAGGTTGAGAATCAGTTTGTAAATTTGTTTCTCTTCGGTTTGCTAACTTTTGAAGCTGTTTTCTATTCCTTTTCCTCTTTCATGTGTTTTGGTTGTCGTGGACAAAAAATGCGCATTTGCATCTTGGATATGTTCAGTATTGTTTAAGCTATTTTACTGATCTTTATGCTTTGGGTGTTTATCCCTACCCAATTTGGGCATTTGCTTGTGTGCAATATACTTATTTGGTCGTTATCTCTTGTTCTGAATATGCTTTTGATGATAACAACTAAGCGCTAGAGACATACTCCCTCTCCCGCCTTCTTTTTTGTTGGGGGTGGGGAGTCCACAGCAGAACACCTTATAACTTAGCATATATGATTATGAGCTGCCCTTCTACTTTCTCATACATCTATAGCTAGTTAATTTACCAGCTACAACTGGGTCCAGAAACCACCGATATGTTTGGCATCTTGTACAAATGAATATAAACAGCGAACCAGTCTGCATGTCATGGAATCAAAGTTCATAACGCTCATTTGCTCCTTCAATAAACTTTAAATTAAATGTAGATGTCAGATTCATCCAATTCCACTGTGGTTGGCAGTTCAGAGTTCTGCAATGAAGAAACCACCGATAACATTGATACATTGGTCACATTCACATCACAAAATTTATTGGTTTTAGGTTATGCATGTTTGTTTAAGTTGTTACTCATGTGACGGTGATCTTCAGACGCCACACAATGGCCAAGGCTTTGGCTCCTTGAGCCATGCACCTACATATTAGCATGAATTAGATCTTTTAGAATCTTTCTTCATATATGCTCTAAGTCCTAACATGACCAGAAGCTAACCAAGGTAGGTTAATTGTGACCTTCAAATTGGACCCCTTTCAACATGGCCCATGTGGTAGAACATTTCCAAAAAGCATCATTCACAGGGAGGTTAAATCACAAAATAAGTAAACAGGGGAATCATCCGTAGCACTGCATGATTATTCAGCCACTTTAAATACTAGATGATGGGTTGATGGCTCAAATAGAAACAGCTTCGAGAGAAAAAGTATGATACAAGATTTGACATGAGTATTTACCAAGGGAAAAGTAAACAATTAAGTCAGAATTCTCTCAATGTTCATAGTATTGCGGTGTTGATTGGATATACTGCTCATTCTCATCTTCAGCAAAATAATTAAACTTTTTGAATCTTTTAAAATTTAAATTATATTAACTATTTGAATATCATTCAATTTTACATGATTTTTGTATTATGAACAAGAGTTATTTTGATTCAAAATTCTCATTTTAAGGGTCTATACGGCTTTTTAGCAATTCCCTAATTAAAATTTAAAACAAATAAACTAGATGGATTAAAAATGTAATCAAGCATTTATTTATTGATTTATTTTAATGCCGAAGTTCCCTCTATTTCCGTTATTTTCTTCACCGCAACTCTCTGCTTCCCTGCGCATCCCTTCTTCTGAATTTTCTTCTTCTTCCCAGCGAAACTCAGCTGTTGGTCATTGTCGCTTCCCAGGTTCGTCCAAAGCTTGTTTAGTCGTCAGCTTCCTCCTCCTCTTCTTCTTCTCGCATCCTCTTGGGCAGATTCTGGAAAGGAAATCCAAGACTGGATCTTGTTTTCGTTGAAGTACTTCATTCATTCACCACCCTAACCTAGCAAAAGTATGGAATTCATCGTCTTTAGGGTGAATTGAATTCAGTTGAATGTGTTGTGTGATTGCAAATGTTGTTTAAGCAGAACAAGTGATCAAAATGCTTATACTCTAATTTGTGTGTTGACTACACCATATCAGTTCAGCAGCAATCAAGAAAACTAATGCATTGAGATTGCTATGGACCCGTCCATAGTGAAGCTTCTTGAAGATGACGAGGTGGGGTTTTTTTTTCCCCCTCTTTTCTCTTTCTACTTTCTTTATTGGAAATCTCTGATTTTTTGTTTTTTTTTTCCTGAATTGGGCCTTAATCTCACCCCCAGGATGAAAGAATGCATTCAGGGGCAGCGTAGAAGCCTTTCAGGCTGCCTTAAATAGAGACATAGAAGGAGATGTGTCCACTTCTCAGCCTATTGAAATTCACTGCTTCTCTAACCAACTTATGGGTCTAGTGTTTGTAGATTGAAAATGGGAATGATATAACCCAACTTTATGCTTGATGTTTTAACACTCAAGTATATAGGTTGTCTACGGGAAGTTAAATATGAGGCATGTGTCAACCTAGGCTAATCTTTCCTTTTGTCTTGTTTGTTTCTTCAAATGCAATTTGACTGGTATGATTTGAGAGTTTCTATGTAGTTAGATATATGGACTTTATTGAATTCACTTTGAACTTAATTAAGAAGATGTTCCTTTTAACAACAAAATATCTGTGTAATTAGATTTCTTATTCTTTTGCTGAGTGTTAATTTTCTTGGACACATTCTCTTCATACTGTTATTTATCAGTTATCACAATTTCTTTTTTTTTGAATGTTAGCTTTGGTTTTCCGTTGGGAATTTGTATCTGATTGATGAGTAATAATTAATAACATCTGGAATCATTTGGTGTATTGGCTGGAGTGTAATGCATGCATTTTTAGTAATACCATGTTGACTATAGAGCTGCTATGGGATAGGATTGTTCATATGGCCTCTCTCTGGTGCTCTGCCTGTGGCCTTTTTAAAGCAGTTTTCCTTTCAGATATGCGAAGGGATTGGATAACCGACAACTTTATTGCATAATTGAACTTTTATGAATTTGCAATTTCTCTTTACAGGAGGATTTCTAATGAAAAATAGTAGTTCAAATTGACTGTTCATCCATGTGAGTTTTATATGTACTTGATAAATTCTTAATTACACATGCTCTGTGCTACTATAGTCTATAATTGCAGTAGTTTTGTCTGAAGGAAGCAGTAATGCATTCAGTCCGTCATTACCACAGTGGCCAACTTCTAGCCATGACAACCAGACTAACCGTCAAATTCCACGAGACACTAAACTTGCACAGCAGCAAGAGCAACCGTCATCTGAGATGGAGCTGAAACAACAGCAATCTCTTGTGGAACAAGTACAGAATGTTGCTTCTCAGGATGTAAGTCATCTTCCTTTGTCACAGAAACCATCTCAAGATGAATCTCACCAGGGGCAGACCGTACAAGTTTCCCTCCAGAATCCTCAAACAACTGTAATTCAAAATTCTGGAATGGATCCAGTCCTTAATCATGAGCCAGTCAAAACACATAATCCCAGTAGTGAATCTCAATATTTGAAGTTGCAGAAGATGAGCAATCAACAGGAAACAGTCACTGAGCAGCCAAGCAGCCAAACTAATCCTAGTAAACAGGTGCCATTTGGCCTGTTGCTACCCATCTTACTTCCCCAACTTGCCAAAGACAGAGCCATGCAGCTTCAAACTTTATTTACTAAATTGAAGGCAGGTTTCTCAAGCTAATCTCACAAACAAGCCCTATTTTTTTTCTGTCTAAATTTTAATGGTGATGGTGATAGGCTACAAACTTCTGAATGGGTTTGACATGATACTAATTATCTGGTTTTCCAATTTTGACCTTATTTACTGTAGAAAGATTAAATTTTCAAAGATAATTTTGTATGGCTCATGAAAAGTATTGTACAGGACCAGATGCTTAGATTTGCGTTAACTAAAGTGCAATCACAGCAGGTAGGTAGAAGTGCATGGTTTGTGTAGTGTTATGCTTATGCATGAGTTTTTCTAGCCCAATTATATATAGATGTCAAAGTCATGCTAAGAATCATCCTTTTTTAATGTTGTAGGCCAGACCTAACCAAGGACCTGCTGGGCAGCACCCTATAAGGATGCCAACTGTTAGTTCAAGGGCAATGCAGTTTAATGATCCCCATGCATTAGCACAACTGCATCAGAGAAGTATGAAAACTCCTGCAAACCAATCTCATAATCCTTCTCTAGATGTACAAGTAAAGAAAGAGTCAACCTATCCGACTATGTCAAAATCTCAGGAAAATGTCAAAATAGAATCTCAGGGAGTGCAACCAAGTCAATTGCCTTCCAGTTCCAGCACTGTCAATCAAGAAACAGAAAGATCCAGAATTCACATACAGGGGCTTTGTAAGAAGCAGCAACAGCATCTGGATTTTCCATCAGCATATGGAAGTACTTATGTTAATTATAACGCTTAATCTAGGATAACCAGTAATTCCACTTCATCTCTCAAACCACAACATCAAGATTCACAAATGAAGCAAATTCCACATCAAAGCATTGGTCTCACTTAGGCACCGCAACACAGGGCATGAACATGTCTGGTATGCCAAAACTTGAGCGGCAGAATTCTATCAATGATCCAGAGAGACAGCAGGGTAGATCTGTGTCTTCTGTCAGTAACAATACAGCATCACAACAAACTTCAAATGCTTGGAAACCATGGACGATTAAAGAACAAAACTCAGGCTCATTGTCATCAATTTCCTATGTCAAAAAGGAACTGATTGACCTGTCTACTGAGCAGCAACAGAGGTATCATTTGTCTAAATTGCATGGGTTGCCTTCGGTTAATGCTGCACAGATTGAAGAGGGAAATGGAAATCGAGGAACTTTAAAGGTTGAATTTTCAAGAGCTCTTTCAGTATCTACAAGCGTACTGCCTACAACATCTTCCAGCTTGCTGCCACCTAATTCTGCTTCCCCTTCCGTAATGGCTCAACTGGATCCAAGTGTCCAGGTAATCCCATGGGCATCATTTTGGTTGGATTCTTTATATGTTATTACTATCTTTCTAAGCCTGTAAAACTTTTCCAAATTTAATTTTGAGAACGTAGTACTCAGTTTTTTGTTTTCCCCCCCTTTTTGTTTTGGCTGCAATGTGATAGTACTTTCTTATAACTTGTAGCTAGTCCAAATACAATGCAAATTAAATGTATCTTCTCCATGTAAATATTGTGCCTTCATGTATGTGCAGCCTTTTGGTTTCTCCATCCGTTCGAGCGGGTTCTCTGTTGTTAATGATGACGTCTATAAATTCTCTCTTTTAAGTTAGAAATTTTCAAACTTGTCCATGTTATCTGCCCCTATATTATTGTAATGTTGTAATGCATGAGGGATGTTTTCTCCTGCTGCCAGTTAATGAGGTAGCTTTGGCATCAAAGATGTATTGCAGTTTGCAATGAAGAATAACAAGCATATAATTTTCTTCTCATTTATTTTTTCTTTCATATGTTTCATTTAAAAAAAAAATAAAAAATTGTGTTTCATATGTCCTTGGGGTTTCACTTTATACAACATCCTGCTATTGGGGAATATGAATTTCAGATTTTCTTTCTTAGTTACAGACACTTATTTCTGTGCAATGAGCTCCATGTTTATAATGATTTCTTTATACAAATAGAAGCCTAATATCCTTCACCTTTTCTGTATCTGATCAGTTAAACTCTCAAATGGCATCAAACATGTCTGGAACTAATGCAAGAGCACCACCCAAAAAGCCTTCTCTTGGACAGAAGAAACCGCTTGAAGCACTGGGTTTCTCGCCACCTCATCCAAGGTGATGTCTTAGTATGCTGCATGCTGCATGCTTCATCATGAGATTGTTTTGTTTTCAATTTCTAACTCATTTTGATCTATTGTTTTCATAATCTGTGTGTTATCCTACAGTAAGAAACAAAAAGTATCTGGGGGTTCTCTGGAACCAAGCATTGAACAACTTAATGATGTCACGGCTGTTAGTGGAGTTGATCTTAGGGTATGGTAGTCTGCCACACTGAACAAGGCCAGATAGCTAAATAGTATGGAATGCATAATCTTATATTATAAAATGCTCAAGTCCTTTCTGTAATTTTCTGTGTAACAGGAGGAGGAAGAACAGTTATTTTCAGGAGCCAAGGAGGACAATCGAGTTTCAGAGGCATCTCAAAGAGCTGTGCAAGAAAAAGACGAAAGACTGCTTTTGGAGAAAGCTTCATTGCAGAAAAAATTGGTTGAGATTAGTCAGTGCCCTATTTAAGCCATATCTCTGTCCATATGTTTCAATTCAGTGCATACTTTGTTCTTATCTGGATATATGCTCGATCAACAAAACTTAGTTTTTTCTATTTATTTTTATTTTTTTCTTCACTGTGGCAGTGGGCAAGTGTGGTTTGAAGGGTATAAGCAATGAGGTCGAGGGATGCTTATCACTGGTGAGATGCAAGCAATTTTTCACTTTTCATTGCGGTAGGTTTACATGTAATTTTATGACTGAAAGTCAATGTGCAGTGTGTGGAGGAAAGAATGCATGGACTGATAAGTAATCTAATTATACTATCAAAACAGGTCAGTTGTTTTGTTACGTAAGAACTACTCAGACAGCACAATAAGCACAGAATATAGAATAAATAGACTAGGCTTCAGGTAATGTATAACACTAGACACCACTGCCACTGCAGGGTAGTGTTCTACAGCCCCTAGACCTCTAAAGAGAGTAATCTCTCAATTCCTCAAACAATATGAAAATAACTGAATACCCCCCTCTAACTCAGCCCTTCCCTAAATAACAAACTCCTCATGCTCACACACGTGAACTCACCCAACTAACTTCCCCCCACATCCGGTACACCCCTTTTCCTCCTTTCATACACTCTCAACTTCTTCTGCTGGTTTGGACCTACCTCAGTCCTAGAAGGTTTATCTAATTCAGGCCCACTACCTTCTAGTTCTTTTGGGCTAACAATACTCCCCCCTGAATTAACAGTCTTGTCCTCAAGGCTAAATTCAGGAAATTGGCCTCTAATGAGCAGAATGTCTTCCCACGTAGCATCTTCAGCCGGCTGTCCCAACCATTTGATGCGGACTTGTGGAATCTGCTTCTTATTTCTGGTAATCGTTCGGAATTGTAAGGCTTCCTCCGGTGTAACAGCAGCAGCCTCAAAGTGAAGGTTGGCTAGAATTGTGGAATGCACTAGTTGATTTCCAACAGCCTTCTTCAGCAAGGAGACATGGAACACAGGATGTATCCTAGCTGAATCCGGAAGCTGAAGTTTATAAGCTACCTTGCCAATTTTTGATAGGATTTTAAATGGTCCATAGTAATGGGCAGCCAGCTTGGTGCACACTCTCCTGGCCACTGATGTTTGGCGTTGTGATCTCAGCTTGAGGTAGACCCAGTCTCCTACCTCATAGTCCACTGCCCTCCTGCCCTTGTTTGCTGCCTTGCACATACGGTGCTGAGCCCTTTCCAATTGCAACCGTAGTTGCTTTAGAATTTCATCTCTGTCCAGTAGCTCATTCGCCACTGATTCCACCAAACATTCCCTGGGCAGAAACCTCATTACTGTGGGTGGTTTACACCCATACACCAGTTCAAAAGGAGCCTTTCCTGCTGCACTATGAACTGATGTATTGTAGCTAAACTCCGCCCAATGCAACCACTTTACCCACTGTTTTGGCTGCTCATAAGAAAAACAGCGTAGGTAAGTTTCAAAGGTTCTGTTCAGCACTTCGGTTTGACCATCCGTTTCCCGGTGGTAGGCGGAGCTCATCTTCAAAACAGTCCCCTGTTGCTTGAATAACTTAGTCCAAAAACGACTAGTAAATGTAGGGTCCCTATCACTTACAATGGAGCTCAGAATCCCATGTAACCTCACAATTTCCTTAGCAAAAATTTATGCTACTGATTGAGCTGTAAAAGGATGTTTTAATGCTATAAAATGTCCATACTTGGTTAATTTGTCCACAACTACTAATATAGCATCATACCCTTGTGACCTTGGTAAACCCGTAATAAAGTCCATACTCATATCTGCCAAAATCGCTCTTGGTATAGGTAGCGGCTGTAGCAGCCCATCCGGAGACATAGCGAGGTATTTTTGTCGTTGACAGACTTCACAACCAGCTACAAACTCAACTACTGATTGCATCATCCCTGGCCAGAACAAGTAAGTGGCTAAACGACGGTAAGTTTTCTACACTCCCGCATGTCCTCCCACCGGAGAAGAATGAAATTCTGTCAACAACTGTGTCAGCCACTTGGATTTAGCAGAAAGGACCAACCTGCCCTTATAAAAGAGCCTCCCATCCACCAAGGAGTAACCAGGTCTCATAGTGGGATCTTCCCGAATTCCCTCCACTATTTTCCTCATCTCTGTATCTGCTAACACCTCATCCTTTATTTGGTCTGCTTCCAGCCACATTGGCTGTGATAGAACCACGAGTTCTCCTTCACTTCCATCGTCTTCCTTGCAGGACAGCGCATCAGCTGCCCTATTCTCCTTTCCGGTTTGTATCTTATGTCAAAAGAATATCCTAGTAATTTAGCAAGCCAATCTTGCTGGTTGGGTGTAGTAATCCTTTGCTCTAGAAGGAATTTGAGGCTTTTCTGGTCAGTAAAAACTTGGAACCTCCTGCCCATTAAGTAAGGCCTCCAATGCTGAATTGATAAGACTAGTGCCATTAATTCCTTCTTGTAAACCGATTTGGTAAGGGTTTAATCTGATAGCCCTTTACTAAAATAGGCCACTGGCTTTCCTTCTTGCATTAATATAGCTCCTATCCCTCTCCCGGAAGCGTCACACTTCACAACAAAACCTTTATCAAAATCCGGTAGGGCCAGAACTGGGGCTGTGGTTAATCTTTGTTGCAGCTGTGTAAATGCTTCAGCTGCTGCTTCATTCCACTGAAAATTTCCCTTCTTGAGAAGATCGGTCAAGGGTCTTGCGATTTTGCCATAGTCTCGAATAAATTTTCTGTAGTAACCCGTCAAGCCCAAAAATCCCCTTATTGCCTTGATTGTTGTGGGAGTAGGTCAGTTTAGCACCCCCCTGATTTTTTCTTGATCCATAGAAACACCATAGGCTGAGATTACATGGCCCAGGTATCCAATGGACTGTTCCCTAAAGCTGCACTTCTTCTAATTGGCAAAAAATTGCTGCTGCTGTAGGACCTCTAGCACAGCTCTTAAATGTGTCAAATGGTCCTGCCAATTTCTGCTATACACTAGAATGTCGTCAAAGAAAACCAAGACGCATCTGCAGAGGAATGACTTGAAAGCAGCGTTCATAGTGGCTTGGAATGTTGCTGGCGCATTGCTGAAACCAAACGGCATTACCAAGAATTCATAATGGCCGTGGTGAGTCCGGAAAGCTGTCTTCTGCACATCCTCCTCCCGAACTCTGATTTGATGGTACCCTAAGCGTAAATCCAATTTGGAGAAGTAACACGCTCCACACAACTCATCAAGTAATTCTTCTATGACTGGAATGGGGTACTTGTCTGGAATAGTGACCTTGTTCAAGGCCCTATAATCCACACAAAACCTCCAACTTCCATCATTTTTCTTCACCAATAAAACTGGACTTGAGTAGGGACTGTTGCTTGTTTTGATAATGCCAGCCTTCAACATCTCCTCCACTAATTTTTCAATCTCATTTTTCTGCACATAAGCATATCTATAAGGTCGTACATTTACAGGTTTAATTCCCAGTTCAATGGGAATGACATGATCAGTTTCCCTAGGTGGTGGTAGACCTTGTGGCTCATAGAAAACCCCCTCAAACATCCCCAACAGCTGGTTCATTTGTTCCTTCTGTTCTGCAGTCAAGGGCCTTTGATTGCCTGCTTGTATAGTTCTAGTACCAATCAGTCCTCTTATCCTCCTAGTTTCCTGCTCACCTTGAGACACCAGCAACATCATCATCCCTTCATCACCCAACTCAAGTTCCTTAAGTAGGGCTCTTTGTGATAGCTGAGTCCTACCTAAATTGGCATCCCCTTTTAAGGTAACTCGCTTCCCCTCATAATTAAAAGACATCAGTAAGTTTCTCCAATTCACCTTCATGTCTCCCAAAGTCTCTAGCCAAGTCATACCGAGAATGACATCAAGTCCTCCTAAAGGAAACACTTGATAATCTGCAATCATGTTAACACCTTGTACCACCAAACTCAGCTTTTTACACACCCCTTTAGCTGATTGATAATGCTCATTTCCCAGTCTAATTCGGACTTCAGGTGTATCAGTAATCAACAGGTTAACTTTTTTTGCTAATTCGAAAGACAGAAAATTATGGCTAGCACCTGAATCAACCATTATCAAGACTGGTTTTCCTGCAATTTCTCCGGTCATCTTCATCGTTCTGGGGCGAGAAAA
>QAOA01000840.1:326589-381258 GCA_003255065.1 Cercis canadensis | reverse complement strand
ACCTCCAAAGAGAGTAATCTCTCAATTCCTCAAACAATATGAATATAACTGAATACCCCCCTCTAACTCAGCCCTTCCCTAAATAACAAACTCCTCATGCTCACACACGTGAACTCACCCAACTAACTTCCCCCCACATCCGGTACACCCCTTTTCCTCCTTTCATACACTCTCAACTTCTTCTGCTGGTTTGGACCTACCTCAGTCCTAGAAGGTTTATCTAATTCAGGCCCACTACCCTCTAGTTCTTTTGGGCTAACATGTTTCCTCTAGCTGCTTGCATGAATAGTCTTTTGTCAGTGTATAAAATTGCTAACTGTAAATTCACTGTCAGCGGGTTGATTTTGAGAAGACAGGGCATCAGACTGTTGTCACCTCAGATGTTCGGCAACAAATCATGACATAAATAGGAAAGCAAGGGAAGAGTGGGAGAAAAAACAGGCAGAAGCTGAGAAGCTCTGGAAAGTTAATGATGTGAGTTCCACCTAGTTCAATTTTTGAGTTACCAGGTTGATTCTTATGCAAATATGGACATGAACTTTTTTAATGCATGCATATGTTTTGTATATCTTTGCCTCAAACCTGTGTGCCTATCATTTAAACCTATTACTATCTCTAAATATAGGCCGAGAGCAATATTGGAGTTGATGGTGACAGACAAGGATGGGGGTCTTACTAAATCAACCAAGGTATCTATATTTCATTCCTAGGTTTTTCATCAAGATTAATATATGGAAAATTTTATCTTTGCTTTGTGATATGCTGCAGGCAAACAAGGAAGAGGATGACAAGATGAGGACAAATGCTGCAAATGTTGCTGCCCGAGCTGCTGTTGGGGAAGATGATATGCTGTCAAAATGGCAACTTATGTCTGTGCAAGCCCGGCAAAAACATGAAGTGGGGGTGGACTCTTCATCTAGTTCTCAACCAGCTAAAGGTGTAAGCCGCAAGTCTTCATCAATATCTGGAAGAAGTATGAAGGATAATCAAGAAGGGGACAAAAAAGGTTCAGCGTCTCTTGCAACTTCTGGCAGGTTCATAAGTTAATTATCTATCATTTCTGTTGTCAAGGAATAAGAAGCAATTCACGAGGACAAGGAAAGAGTATGAACATAAAGGAGGCTAAGATATCCTCGTGAACAGTAAGCAGAAATTGAAAAGATATAAAATAGTAGAAAAACTCAAAGCATAGTGCAACAAGCTTGGCCAGACCCTCTGCATATCTGAAAGGGAAACTCCCTTGAAAGGACCATGGGCATAGCACCAAAGAGAGGCCATATGCACACTCATAACCCAAATCAACACTAGGGTGGTCAAAATGTCCTTAAAATTACAAGCAATACACTTGTAGAATAATTCAATTGTAGGATAACAATCACATATAGATATTGTTATTCAATTGAGACTTCTTGAGAATTTATCACTTAGATAGAAAGAATGAAAGAACTAGAATATATATTCAGCTGAATGTTCTTTTATATTTTTGGCTGAAAAGATTCTGATAAATATCTTGTCAAGAAGCAAATCAACACAGTCGTTTAAGCTGTTAGGAGAAGGGGAAGGCTCAAGAATGCCTTTCTATCTAACATATATTTTTATGCAAATGCAATAACTTCCTCTTTCCTTTTTTCCTCCTTTGTTGAGGTTCAGGAGGTATATTACTATATTATGTTCCTGATCCCTGCCTCTGCCGCTGGTCCTGTTGTATAAAGTTTCTACTATATGCTTAATTTTGCCAAATGGCTTCAAAGTACTTTTCATAATGGCCGAAAGAAAGAAAAGGGAAAGGATCAAAAAAGAAAGCAACAAAGTGCCTGAGCTAAAGCTCTTCCTCCCCATTTATACATAGTTGATCTATGTTTTTTATTAAGCACAAATGACGTTGTTCACAAAATATTAAATTGTGCAATTTATTATATAAAATCTTGTAGAACTTCAATTACTAAAACCTAGCTAATTACTTCATTTCGGTGCCTTCACCAAACAGGTGATATTTTGGTGTACAGCATAGCATTACTCTCACTCAGCACATGCATTTATCCTTCAACAGCTCTCAAAAAGAACCTTGTTGATGACTGGACGTGCTTTACACATGGCCTCTAATGGAATTACTTTTGGCATGATAATACCCTTTCCTTCTGCCATATCAATTTCTTCCTCAGTCACTCGTTCCCATTCAAAACACTGAATCAATAAACCCAAAGTCAAGCCCACTGTGCGCTGAGCCAAGCCTGCTCCAGGACACGCCCTTCTTCCCACTCCAAAAGGTATCAATTTGTTTGTCTCTCCTTCTTTCTCGAACCTCTCAGGTTTAAAACTCGTGGCCTCACTCCACAGTTGAGGATCTCTATGAATGGCCCAAGCATTCACCAACAAAATAGTGTCTTTGGGGACGTTGTATCCTCCAATGGTGCAGTCATCTGAAGAGAAATGGGGTACCAACAATGGAAATGCAGGATGCAAACGAAGCGTTTCAGAGATAATACTTTGAAGGTAGGGAAGTTTCGAAACATCTAGCTCGTCTATTAAGCGGTCTTCTCCTATGTGAGTGTCTAACTCATCGCTTGCCTTTTTCAACACCTCTGGATGATTCAACAAACTGGACATTGCCCACTCTAAAGTCAGAGCTGAAGTGTCTGTTCCACCTAGGAGCATAACCTGTAAAAATTAAATGAAGTCAATATCAAAGAAGGAATCATCCTTTTTCTCAAATATAGAATTAGCTTCATGTTTGATTTAGTTGGTACTCTCCAACGAGAAATTTTGAAGTGTTTGTCGTAAGAGTATCTCTTTTTCTCTATCAATTGTGATTGGTGCCAGATAAAAAGTTTCCTACTTACACTTTTGCTATTTAAATCACTCAACCACCGAACAACTCAAACAAATTTCCACCTTCTAGATAAGTACCTAGCTCTAGCTACTTTCTAACTAAGGGCTCATTTAGGCAGGATAGTTTATGGCTTATAGGATCTACTATCATACGTGCTTATATGTAGAAAAAATTATGTTTGAATAATGTTATGTAAATAGTTTATTACACTCTTAAAAGTCATTTTTAGCTTACATTATGAAGTTATTTTTTAGAGTTTATCGGAAAAAGTCCTTGTGAAAGCTCATAAAAGCTTAATTGGTAGCTATTAAATGCTTAAATAAGCTGTTTATCTAAATTGAGCCTAAAATCTATATGCATGAATCATGATATTAATTCTCAATGTGTAAATGTCCTATCCATTTTTTGAAAAAAAAAATTGTTTTAACCATTTGAGTTTATCCCACACGAGTAATTGGATGGGTGAATAATTCCTAATGTATTGGGAAATATTTGATATAATGAAGTGCATTAACTAAGCAGATTATGGGGTTATAAACACATAGGCCACCAAATCAATTTTTATTTTTTTTAGAGTTATGTTTTTTCACACCTACAAATACAAATTTCTCACATTATAATATTTGAATTTAACTAAACTAATTTAAATTTTAACCAGATTCACAATAACTCTACTTAAACTTTTTATTTACAATTAATTCATATTCTTTAGGCCTCTATAATTAGACGTGGTGCAAGTATCATTTTTATTTTATTGTTGTGGTCAGATTCGTATCGAAGTACCCCTTCATGATAAGCAAAAGACAATAATAGTAACCTAAGTCAGTCCATGGCATCACTCATCCCAACTCTTTTTCATTTTTAACTTATTTAATCATTTGAGCCCATCATAATCTTGAACATGAGGCAGTGCAGAAGAAAGTAAAGAAAAGTTGCAAATTCATAATCATGCCCAAAAAATAGGATTCTGACTATAATTTGAATATGTTTTTGACCAATTTTCTTATATTGAACAATTCTTATACTTTATAAAAAAGTATGTGCTCTTTCACATATTGATAGATTTAATTTTTTGAGGTTTTCACAATAACATAAAAATTATTGAGTGGGTGTCGCTTGAACTATTGGGTGGGGTAGTGCTACTGGCAAAGGTAGCCTAGCATTGACCAATAATAATATAGGGAAAAAGTAGAAGCACTTACCAGAATAAGGCCTTTGATGATTTGATCCGTATAGTAATCAGGCTGTGATTCTTGTAGAGTGAGCAGATGGTCTATCATTGTATTTGCACTCTCCTTCCTATTTCGATGCTCATCAATGAGTCCTTGCAAGAACGCATCAATTCTCTTACTAATCCTTTGAAGTTTCTTCTCCAAGTGATCAAAATCAAACCACCTAAGTATAGCCAAGAAATCGCTAGGGTTGTTTGCGCCTCCTGTGGACACCAACTCTTTTATCATCTCTCTAAACTCCTTGGCCTCTTTCACGTCCGACACGTCACAATCATCACCATAGTATCTTTTTCCTGAAACCATTCTCATTATAGTGTTAAACGTCATCTCTGAAAGCTTGGGTTTGAGCTCCACCTTGGCAAATTCCTTGTACGAGTCCTGAGCCAGCTTTTTTATTAAAATCTTGATCTCATCGCTTCGAATACCAGAGAAGGAGTTGAGACGGTGTGTTGAGAAAACTTCAAGCGTGGCTATACGGCGGAGGTTGCGCCAATGGTCGCCGTAAGGGGATGTCACTAAAGTGGTGTAGTTGTAGCCGATGTACTTGCCGGTAATAAAGCGAGGACGGTTAGCCAATATGATGTCGTTCTTGGAGAAGCATTCATGGACTGCAGATGGGGATGAAGCGACCACCACAAGACGGTTCCCGAACCAGAGAGAAAAGATTTGGCCATAGTTTTGTGTGAGGCTGTGGAAGGTGCGGTGGAGGGGCTGTTTCAGTTGGTGGAGGTTGCCAATTATTGGAAGAGAGAGTGGGCCCGGTGGGAGGTTTTTGAATCTTGTTATCTTGAACAGGAGCTTCAAAGTGAGAAGAAAAATAAGAGAAAGGATAGGATAGTAGAAGAGGATGGCCATGGTTTTGAACTTGCTATTGATACCAAGAGATTATGAGAAGTTAAATGTGACCACGCATTTGAGTTATAAAGAAATGTGGTATGTGGTGCTAGTTGTAAATAAGAGGCAATGGATTGTACTACGTTTGAGCTTACCAAACTTTCCAATGAGTGAATGACAGAAGCATCACAACTATAAATTTATGTGGAGTAGCGCTTTGAGAACCTTATTTTTTTTAAAGTAAGATCTTAAACACATAACTTTTTTTTTTTTTTAAGAGAGAGTCTTGTGGTCGCATAATCTACAGCTCATATGCATGGCAACAAGTGAGAGCCCTTGTGACAATCTCTATCGTCATTTTTCTGCGGAATTATGGCTCCTAACTAAATAAGCTAAGAGTTTGCGGATATGGGATATCCTATACCTTTTATGAACCTTTTGAAGATTTACTCGGCATAAAATGAAAAGAACATAAAGAAGAGAAAATTCTAGATTTCGTAGATGGGATATCAATTTTAATTACACTGTACTTTGGGTACATTTGAAATAATTGACATTATATATTAAAAGAGTTTATATTTGACAAAGTTAATAAAAGAGTACTATGTCATCAAGTTTTTATCGTATTTGACCACTAATAATGATACTTAGTTTTACAATGCAGATAAATTATGTGCTTGTTCTAGGTCAAATGGTTATCTATTCAACCTTTAATGTTTGAGGAGGTTCTCAAGACTCAAGATCAACTTTTTTGTAGGAGTGCGTAATATTATTTGATTTTTAGGTTCAATAGAATTTAATCATGTCATGAACACTAAAATGAAATATATAAGAAAATAAATATCTAATAAAAACAATAAATAATATTTTTACAAAAAAGAAAAACATATATAACTGCTAGAGGAAAACGTGAAACTATAATAAATTAATAACCTTAGAAGGGAGGGGAAAAAAAAAGGATAAANAAAAAAAGGATAAAAGAAAATGTGAATGCATCTAAGTATTCAAATACAATACTTTGAGAAAATACTAGACATCAAATATAAATGAGAAGTTGTTCTCTCACATCATATTTTTATAATGTTTCAAAACTTACACAGTTATACTTAATAAATAGTTTATGCTGACTTTCGTGGACAATTTTCTATTAATTTTTTTTATAACCCAATTGAGCCATTTTTGCTTCATGATTTTATTATTAAAATATCTATAACTGTAGTTTTGTGTAAAGAAACATTTTGAGAATCATTTTTTTTTTATCAAGACTTCGAACACATGATTCTCTCTTTATAAAGAGAGCATTGTATAATTTTCTATTAAATTTTGATGGTACACATCAATGGCTGTAACCCTGTAAGAAATTAAGAATTATATATGTAGGAAACATTACATAAAAATGTAGAGAGGTTAACGAGTAAGCTCATTTCATTACCTACATGCCCCATTTATTTATTTATTTTTCACAGTAAAAAGAAAGTGGCTTTTGTATTAAAAAATAAAAAATAAAAATAGACCAGCGGTTACAAGCTCAGTTCCAATTTTTCATCGTATATTTGGGTTTGCTAAAAGCCTGAAAGGTAAACATGTTAAGTAGTATTAAAAAAAAAGTAAACCTAACCGATTAGATGAAAAAAATTAATTAACTCATCCGCGAAAGCTAATTTTTTATTATTTATTTTTTACTTGATAACACAAAAATTTGAGCTTAGGACTTCTAACAAATTATTTAGAGCTCTCATCATTATGTTACACATTAAGAAGATTTCTATATTTTTTAGCACGTAGAATTTGAAAAGCTAAATGTTAACACAAAAGTTGTTTGGCCATCTGGGTTGTAGATTAAATGGCCAAAAAGCTTTCTCTACAAGGAAATGGTCATGTTTTCCAAGTTTTGTTTTGACAAAAAGGGAGGTTTTTAAAGTGCTCCTCCATACAAAGTTACAATTGTGAATTCTTCGATAATGAGACCCTTAGGTAGCGTTTGGTAAACAGATTCATTTTAGTTTTTTGGAAATTTTAACTTAGGGAAATTAATACTCTCATGTTTAGTATAAGATTTCTAAAAACACTCCCAAGAAAGTAGGATTCCTGTGAATGATTTTGGAGCAAGTTTTCCACCAAAACCTTTCCATGGGGGTGGTGGGATTGAATCTTGAATTCTCATGTCATAGAAAAGGTTTTTAGACATAAAAAGTTAAATATGCCCTTCATTAATGGCATAATCGTAATAATGCTAAAATTATTTTATTTTTGTTTATACCTTATTTTATATTTTTATTTTTGCTATTTCTAGTGCGACTTTTTACTTATTACTAATTTTAAATAAGAAATTATTTTAAATAAATATTTATTAACTATAAGAAGTAATTTAATTTTTTTTCTTTTTCTTAAAATAGATGGGGGTATTTTTGGAAAAAATGCTAAGATTACCAAAAAAAGTTGTATTAGAACAAATGTGGGGTTAAAAAATTATCAGGAAACGTTGTTTAACATTTATATAAATGTTTAAGGCTAACCAAACACATTTGTAACATTTTCGGGAATCATGATTCTTAAGTAACATGATTCCCAAGAACAAAAAAAAAAAATCTATCTACCAAACGCTCTCTTAGAGTAGGGATGACTTGCCCAAGTTATATTAGGTTATCAAAAAGTCAAATGCTAAAATTGTTTGTAATTATATTTAAATACCAACGTGGAATATAAAGCCACCTTAAAATATTCAATTTAATTATGCAGCTTTAAAATTTTCATAACTCATAACATTCATTTTGTATGGCATGAATGTAATATGATATTTTGTTTTCAAAAGATGGTGAAAAAATAGTTTTAACATTGATAGTTGATAGAAGTCCACTTGTTAAAAAAGAGATATTTTATTTTAGTTAGATAATGGAGGTTTAAATCCTTACTTTTGTTTTTTTTTTAAAAGAGTAAAACTCATTTTTGGTCCTTGAAAAATACTCACATTGTCACTTTAGTCTCTCATTTTTTTGGTGCCAATTTAGTCCTCAAATTTATGTTTTGTCTACCAATTTAGTCATCCTTCTGTGTTCGTTAGTGAGGTTAGATAGAAATTTTCAGGTGGCATATTAAGTGATGACGTGGCCGTTAAGTAATGACGTGTTACCTTAAAAAAAATTGTGCTAACATGGCACCTTTAAAAAATTAAAAAAAAAACTTCTCTCTCTCATCTCTCTCCCTCTCCCTCTCTCTCCACCATCCTCCCCACCAAAAACTTACCTTCTACCCCAATCATTGATTTTTCTCTCTTAGAAATGCTTTCTCTCTCTAAACAAGTTTGAGTCCTTCGCTTCATCTTTGGCAACCATGACTCATCTCCTTACCTTTCTCTGAGTCCATCAGTTTTGTAACTCGCTCTTCCACCTCAGTTGCTATCACCATCCTGAATGTTATAGGAAATACTCCTAAAGGGGGGTGAATAAGAGTTTCTTGAAAAATATCAATTCAAATGAACTAACACCAAAAATTAATCCATGAACTAAACATTGCAAGAGCTAGTTCTACAACTTAAGAACTGAATGAAGACATAGAGAAGTTCAAATCCATTTCATATAGCATAACAACTATGAATCATTCCAGAAAATTCAAACAATATCAACTTAAAACATCAATGACATACTGTGAATATAAGCAACAAATAATTTAAAGAGAAGAGTAAAGAAGATCTTAGCCATAAGTTTATAGTGGTTCATCACTAAGGCCTACATCCACTTCTCCTAAAGCTTTAGGGTTCCACTAAGTTGAGTTTAATTTGTCCAAGCTTCTCAAAGCTTTTACAACCATGGTTTCTTATACAAAAGCTCACTAAGAACTTTCTCCTTCTAGTCTCACAGCTAGAAGTCTCTCACGGATTTCATATTGAAATCCTGAGATCTTAACACTCAAAAAGGAATTGAGCTCCATTAAAGTACTATCTCTCTCTAGAGCAGATTTTACACAAATTTGAACATAAGGAAGAAGAAAAATCTCAGTACAAATTGAAGAACAAAGAGCTGCAGAAGTACCCTAGCTCTTGCTCTATTTTTTCTTCTTTCTGCTTCTCCTTACTCTTAGCTTCAGAGAGCAAGGGAAAACTGCATATGAAGGAGGAAGGCAGCACATGAAGATCAATCTTCACCCTTGATATTTGGACAGCTGTCAAGCTAAGATGCAATCCAATTCCACTAACTATTTCCCTTGTCTTGTAGTGCCAAAGAAGTTACTTTTTAGGCCCCGTTTGGATAGCATGACTTACAGCTTATTAGAGCTTTTCTATTAGTATAAGTGCTTTTATATAAAAAAAAAAAATAATGTTTGGATAAGTTTATATAAGTAACTTATTAACCTCCTAAAAGCTCTTTTTAGCTTATTTTATGAAGCTATTTTTTTAGGTTTCTTGAAAAAGCCTTGTGCGAAAGCCAATTTGAGTATGATCGGGAAGCTGATTTGCAAATTTATGGGACAATTATATCCCCACCTTCTTCGCTCTTCATATCTCCCTTGTACCAACGACCTTCTCTGTATCGCCCAGGTTCTTCCATCACGTTGAGACACATCCATAGCTTCTCTATCTCCATTTGTCGCTTCTGCCGCACCTAGCAAGTATGTCTTTTTGCAGATTTTTGTTTCATTTGCTTTTACTTTCATATTTGTTTCTGCTCTTTTTTTTTTTCTTCTTCTGCATTTTTTCTTTCATTCCCGTCCTTTCTGCTCTGTTTCTTCATCTCCATTTGTTGCTTTTGCTGCACTTTGTTTTGAGACTCGTCCATGGTTTCTGCTATGATTCTTTCGCTACTTGTGATAAATAATGGAATAACACACCTAGTGAACAATTTTTGGCATTTGAAATGGATTCTTGGTTGTTCAGAATGGGTCATTGCTAACCCCAAAGGCTGATGATGTGATTTCCATGGCAGAATCATCACTAAGAGTTCAAACCCATTAAAGAGAGAGGAAGGTTCAAGTTCTTGCTCCGAAATCAGTGAAAGAGGTTGACGAATTTACTGAAATTAATGTTGTAGCTAGTGTAGAAAATGTGGAAATTGAACAACACCCAGAATCTGATGACGTCGTATTGACGGTGAAGTCATCCGAGGAGGATATAGTGTCAAAGGAAGTATCTATATCCAAGGTTGTTGAAATAAGGGAGGAGACAATAGAGGAAAAGAAAAAGATAGAAGAACACGGGAATAGGGAGACTACTGCTGAACTTGAGAAAGAGGAAATTGCTGTTCTGAAGGAAAGAGATGAAGAAGAGAAGGAAGTGAGGTTGGAATTTGAGGAGGAGGATGATGATTAGGAGGGGGTTGAGAGGAGTGAGCTTGAAAAGGTGTTCATGGCGGTAATGGAATTTGTTGTTGCTGGGAATAAGGATAAGAGGTTGGCGAGTATTGGGAACAATGAGCAGGTGGAGTTGTATGACCTTCACAAGCTTGCCACTGAAAGGCCTTGCTGTGACCTTGAGCCAATGCCTCTTATGCTTTCTGCTCGTGCCAAGTGGTATCAAACTTGTCTACCCTTTTCTTCATTTTTGTTAACAATGTGCTTGTTGAATTGCCTAGCCTACATTGTCATACTCTTTACTCTTAAATGGTTTTGTTTTCGTTATGTTAAATGTAATTGGGAAACTCCAATAAATGAATAAATGAATCTATAAAGTAAACTCCAAGACTGACTGTATCCTTCTAATATTGAAAGACATTAGATTGCTTTGAAGAGAAAAGGGGAATAAACTTCATAAATAAATGTAAACAACACACACGGGCATGCTGAACAAGTTACATGGTATAGTTTGATTGCTAGTTACAACAATAGGGTTGAGAGTTGCTTTGTGTTAGTGATCGACAGTACTGATTACGTTGTGCAATGAATGCTTGGCAAAAGCTGGGGAACATGAATCCAGAGGTTGCTATGGAGCAGTATATTACCCTTCTTTCAGATAAAGTTCTTGGATGAATGGAAGATAATTCTGCTGTAAGTTTCTACTATTGAGGCATATTACCATTTAATATATTATGTGACATCAACAACGGATAATTTGATATGAACCTTTTTACAGGGAAAGGGTGAACAAGCACTAAACAAGTCAGAATTGTTTGATTCTGCTGCTATTGATTCAAGCAGATCTTTCTATCATCAACAAAACCTCGTAACTGAAAGGTAGTCTATAGTAGTTGTTTGATCTCCTCTTATAATCAACTTTCAGTCATTATTATTAAATTGTGACTTGTTTTCTGGTATATCTATATTTGATGGTGACAACTTCTCTCCTGCAGGGAACTTGAAAAACAGTCTGGTGCCAGAATTGTAGTTTACTTGTAGAGTCAGATTTGGATAACAATGTAAGTTGCTCAAACCATTTATATTGACACATCCTGCACTTAAATCATTTTTATTTGATGTGTGATGAGACAATAATGGAAATTGTTTAGTGCATAATTTTTAAATTCAAATTACAGTCCTTTCTTTATGCTTCTATTGCTGGCAAGAAGGGTTAGGAAGCGAACAATATTTTTATTCATAGGAGCTAAATCACATGCCAACCCTTTATGAACATTCAATTTCTTGGATTTACATAAAATTACTACAATGATTTTTCCATGTTTTTGAATCATCATCTGAGTTTGAGAGTTGTTTTTCTTTTTCTTTTTCTTGATGAATTTTCAGGTTAAGAATGATGACATTTCTGCTACCATCCTGTGACAAGGGGGCACTGTCTCTCATTTATTTCTGCAGAAAGAAGACTGTTTCTTATTGCCAAGGATAAAAGCTTGCTTGAAGTATGCGGGATTCTTGGGTTGGTTGCTGTCTTATTCGTTCCTTGAATTATATATTGGTGTGTCATATTGAAGTATGAATATAATTGAATAAACATCGTTTAGCCTGGTAACTTCCAAAATTGGTATGCTTATGTCATGAAGTATTAATTAGCAATTAGCTTTTGTCAGCTGAAACTGCAAGGGCGTCTTGAAGAAAATGAAGGAGAAGATGAATTATTGAGTAGTATTAATTTGATAATATCCTTAGAATACTTTGCTATTAGGTTACAGTAAGGAGGGATTATTGTACTTTCCTCGAATGTGGAGTTCAAAAGTGGGTTGTGATTCATATGCATTTGCCATTGCTTTAAAAGCATCTGCTGATTCAGGTTCTTTACTTCATGGGAAAGCTATACAGACACAAACAATTAAAAAAATGGTAAGATGAGAGCTCTTTTGTTCTTAATTCTCTTGGGAAACCAAACTACGGCTTGCAATTGTTCAAAAGAATGAGGATGCCAGATGTGGTTTCATGGATTACAACATATTTTCAGATGGGTGAAGATGAACATGCAGTGGAAGCATTTAAAAAAAAATGAGAAAATCATGTCAGTCCCAACGAATACACTTTTTCAGCTGTAATTTTTGTGCTATAGTTGAATGTGGGAATCTTGAAATAACGAGATGTATTATAACAAAGTGCTTATTTATCCAAACACAATTTTTAATAAATGCTTATTAATGTCTTTTTCAATAATTTCTACAATTATAAGCACTTATATATTTGTCTATCCAAATGTTTTAGAAAGAGCTTATAGATTTTAAAAGCACTTTTTTCAAGTATGTATCCAAACACTAAATAGCTTAATTTAAAAGGAGCTTATGGTATAAAAACTTTTCACATAAGACCTTTTTATATAAGCACTTAAATAAGCTGTTTACCCAAACGGGGTCACTAACTTCCCTTAAAAGGTGAATTTCTACTAACTCTTCATAGGAAAACAATTATATCACATGAGAAGTGACATTTTGATAAGCACTTTGAGATCTGAAGACTTTGCATGCATAACAACGTCCAAAAGAGAATAATTAGTTTAAGAACTAGTTCTTACAAATTAGCAAAACCATTTCTTAGCTTTTTTTGCTAACTTGTACTTAGAAAAATACTTAAACAAAACACAGATTAGAAGATATAGAATCATTTGTTATCATCAAAAGCAGGAAAGATAATTGTGGAACTTACACATCCCATAATCCAATTCATGCATCCATAGCCCAATCTTGATTTCTTCTACACGATCCTATTGAATCTTTGCTCCACAGCTTACTTATTATTGATTGAATTAGCTCTCTTGGAAAAAACATGGAGCTAATTCCATAATTTCAAATGTTTGAAGAGGAACTAAAACAATACTAGAGTATTTATAGAGAGATCCAAAATGGAGAAGAGCTTGTAAGTAAAAAATCACCAATTGTGAAAGGATCATTCTTCTGCAACTGATGAACCCATGAATCCATAACTCATAGCTTTGTTGAATTCAAGTAGAATTTTGATGAGGGAACATTCTTTCTTGGTTGTATGAGAGGTACCATCGGTGACAAGCGAGTAAAGCAAAGACATGAGCGAAGGGTCCTTAGCTAGAACACCCACCACCACAGTGACTGCAAAATTGAAACACATTGCTCTTTCCCTGCACGGGATGTTGAAGATTGCAAAATCCCAGTGATTAAAGGCAAAGGTGAGGCCTGTAAAATAGAATATGCTCCCTCAACACTCTCGGCCAAGGCTTTAAGAACTGTTAAAGAATCAGTGACCGCTGTGTAGGAAAGAGAAGAGATCATATGAGGGAGAAACCAGAAGGAGAAGAAAACCATATGGTAGCAACGAAAAGGAACAGCAGTGAATGAGGGAGAGTGGGGACTCAAGATAGTGGTGGTCCTTAGCTAGAACACCCAGAACAAAGGAAGAAACAAAAGAGAAAGTTACAACTTACACCTTCATATTTTTCTTTTGGTTTAACTCTTATTTTACGTTTCTGAATGTCTCCACCTAAGAGCAAATTAATTTTGTGGCATTTTGGCAACTGAAGAGAAAGTCAATGTAATTGAAAAGGGTCATGCTCCAGAAATATGGTTTCCTTCCTCATCCATTTTATTTTTGACATACTTTGTTTGTAACTATACATTATAGTACATAGAAATTTAAAATGTAAACCAAAGCTACCATCTGTTTTTCTTCCACCTTCTCCCTATACTGTATTTTTATATATCTTGATATGCAAGTTCTTTTATATGCCATTTGGCCTTGCAGAATGCCAATATTAAATCTTCCTACTTGTTTGGTTAATTTAGTCTAGTCTTCCATAGCCAAGATGGAAGAACGAAAAGTTTCTGTTACTGCTGTAAGCATTTTTTTCAAGAATAAACTTCAAATGGAAGAAGGCATTATCAAGAAAAAAAAAGGTTGTTTACAGACCTAACCTAATTCTTTGGTGATCAAGGTTGTTTTGCTAGTGCAACATCTGCGCACTTACTGACGGTTCTTTCATTAATTGTTGCACATACACTAGAGGAAGCTCAATCTATCAATTTGTCTATTAAAGTTGTGAAGCAAAGAGAAACAGAGGGAGAATGACAGCGAGAGCAGAGCGAGGGTAGTAACAACAAGAAAATATCTATTTTTTAACAATTCTAATGGAATAAAATTTTGTTAGAATTTTTCGAAAATTCCAATAGTCCAATGGAGGACAATTTTTGAAAATTTTAACAGTAGTTTCAACAGAACTACATTATCATTGTAATTTTCCTTTAGAATTATCGTTAAAATTGTTCAAATATTTTTTAAAAAATTCCAACTGAATATACCGTTAGAATTTTTTTTTTTATTTTTTTATTTGTTTCAACTATATTTCCAACAAAATATACCATTAGAATACTCTAGCCAACACTCCCTATTTAGTCAATTTTTTTTTTTTAATTTGAAAGAAATTCCAACGGTAATTTCCATTGGAAATACCATTGGAATCCTCCAACTTATTTTCCGCCCCTTCCCCTTTCTCATTTCACTTCCTCGATTTCCTTTCACCAAGAGACCTAGCTCCCTTCTCCATTTTCTTCAAGCTTCCTACTCTGGCGGTGTGAGGCTTTTCTGGTGGCTTGCGGTGTCCAAGGCTCTTCTTTTAGGTAGGTTTCTCTCAATCCAAAATCTCCTCTCTCTCTCTCTCTCTCTCCCCATTTATATTTTTGTTATTGTGTAAATTTTTTCAAAGATTAGGCATCCAAGGCTCTTCCTTTAGGCACCATCTAAGACTTATTTTGATTAGATGTCTTATAGGTTTTAAGAGTTGATGACTGATTTCTGTTGAATTTAAGGACCATGGTTTCCTATATGGGTTATTTTTCAATTGACCTGACTTAGATCAGAGAGTGGATGGTAGAAGGTTGGCTAAATTTTTATGACATTCATGTAAGCTAGTCGGGGCCCCAGGTTGTATATTGAAAGGTAGCTCTGTTTTTTTCAGAAACTTATTCATCTTTTGTTAAAGATGATGTTGTGGTCTGGGGTGGTAGTTGAAGTTTAAGAGCAGTTTGTGTATGTGGTATTTCAATGATTAGGCCCACAAACTAGCCCTTATAACAGTACAACATGAATGCTCAAGTGAAAAATTCATTGATGATAGTGCTGCATGACACATTTGGATTATTACATCAGTATTTACTTAAAAAGTCATACAAATCATATGGTTAAAGAATTAGTTGAACTTTAGGATTTGTTTGAGTATATACGATTTTGGTTATTAGGGTCACAAACTAGCCCTTATAATCATAAAAAGAACATACTCAAGTGAGAGAGATACAGAAGTTGCTTTTTCTGCATGACATTTGTATTTTACACATACCATTTCAATTTACAGTGAATGTTTAAATGACAGTTTGTTTGGATGTATGGCGTGTTCTCTCCACTTGCATGCTGTCTGTCTTCTGTAATTTCTATGCTAATTTTCTTATTGAAGAACCTGGAAAAGGAAAGAAAAATTATTGTAGTTATCTTGAACTTTTTAATTTTATTTTTAAACTTTCCTCATCTACTGCTTGACAGATGACAGATTTGCTCCCTCACTGGTTACTTTTGCATAGCAAAGGGGTGTAGTTAGGATCAATTAATTCAGTGTCATGATGAATTAAATCAGTCTTGAGATGTCTAATTGTATTTTTTCTCATAAGACTATGACAATAATGCATTACCCTTCCCTTGCTCCCAAGTTGCTTGTTGTCATCAGATTGTATTGATCAGGTGATGCTTCACGATCCAATCATGTTGAAAATGGAATTGTAAATTCCTACTCCACCAATAAAATTTATATCAGCACCTTAATTATAGCAGTAAATTGTGTTTGCCTTAAGATTTCCTGTGTGTATTCACAGACTAATTTAGTTTCTGTGTTACTTTCTCACTGTTGTTTGGCTTCCTTTAATATTCTCTTCCAACAGTGGCCACTAGAAAATTTGGGAGAAATCACGTCATTGCACCTCAAACTAGGGTGGCTTGTAATATCTCTTTCAAGGATATGATTGCAGGCCTGGAGAGGGAACCCCGGATGTCCACATCACCGCTATTATATCACTTGTATGAGAGAATCCATTCTGATGCCTCAGCTGAATAAGGTAAGACAAATTGCGTTTATCATTGTGTTTATCGTTAACACAAATGGTTTAAAACAGGTCAACCTAGCGGTAGCGATCTGTTTTAGTGATTGTTGATCACATTAAACAGACAATTTCTTTCTTGGTCGTCACAGAACAGTTTTACTGCATTCTTACCCTGTATGCACATCAATACTCACTTTGATGAGTAAATATGATATTCTTCAGGGATTGTGTGATATTTTATTTGATTCATTTTTTTTTAATATAATCATTTACGAAAAGTCTTCCATGCAAAATAAAATAATGAATTAACGAATCTACTAATTCTAGTTGAATAGGCTTCTCATTGTGGTGAGATATGATTAGAAAACAACGTTTTGTGGAGGCTCTTCACTCTCACTCGAGAACTTTAAAGGCTTTTAGCTGTGTGTCTGCATATTCATGCTTGCTTTTGTTCTTATGAGAAACGCCTTGCTAACAACAACTATTGTCCCATAAAACATTGGCTTGGCTTGGCATTTTTCGATCTCCCAAGATTTCTAAAAAAGAAAATCCATTAAATTATTTCTCTTTGAAACATTTTTCTGTTTTGATATAAAAATAATTAAAAAGACATATGTACCCCTATTAATCGAACACATTTGAATGTTTAAAGCAACTTTGAATTAAAAATAATTAGGGGCAAATATTTTTTTCCAATAAAAAATATGGGATTTACTCATTTTTCAAATTGTGAAAATCAACACGTAATTTGGAAGATGGGCAGCTATTACAAATAATATTGTCAAATCAAGAGACAATGTGTTTAATTACATTAGTCAATGCCTTTTATAAGAAAATTAGCTTATTCCTTTTTATAAATTCTCTCCATTTGATTATTGATAGAATATTATTTTCATCATTATTCATTTTTCAACGTGTTATCAATTTTGTCTATGAGTATATTATTGTTTGTGGCTTTTTGTGTATATTATTGTTCCCCCCCTGTCGCCATTGATGTTACTCTTCAAATAAGATAACCTTTTTTTTCTCTTTATATATAATATTGAAGTGATATTTCGTGTGTATCTTCCTTATTCATCAAATTGCCAATGGGCGTTTTCACAACTGGGTCCTCGTTGAATTCTTATATTTTACTGAGAAAAATAATGGGTTCCTTGAATTTGTTTGAAAACCTATCATGGATCTGGAAAGCTACTTATTAGGAGAAATAACCACAAAAAAGACAGCTTTGTTTTGTTTTAACCCGTTACATATAATTGTTATATTATTTTATAGCATATCTGAGTGTTTTTTTTAAGTATAAACTGGGAAGGGCGTTTCTCCAACTGGGTTTCTCAAAGCTTTCTATTTCAGTAACAATGGTTCTGTTGGATTTTTAAGAGCACTTGTTATGGATATGGAAACTAGAATTTATCAAACTCTGCTAAGGTCAGATTGTGTCAGAGCAACTAATCAACATAGAGAAACAGTAAAAAATATCTTAATGTAATTCTTTTTTTGTGAGGGTTTAGTTATCATCTTCTTATGTTATTCTTTTATGCTATCATCTACACCTACATATAAGACTTGATGAGAGTTATAATATAATTTTAGTGTCATTGCAAAAAATTTAGAAAAACTAAATCACCTGGTATGTGCATGATACACAATTTCTTATAAAATAAGAGAATAACATGATATTGAAAAATATGTTAGGAAATAATTTTTTTAAACTTTATGTTTTAGCACGTTTTTNTTTTATATCGTGTCGTTCCTACATTTTTATAAAAAAAAAAAATTGTGTATTCTAATACATATTGAGTGATTCAATTTTTTAAAATCTTCGCAATGATACTAAAATTACACTATAAATCTCACTGAATCCAGTTCAATTGAGAAGAGTATAACATAAGAGAGTAGTATAAAGAATGGTAACACAATACTCACATTTTTTTTATATGTCAAAAAGATATATGAGGTATATGCTTTTTCAAACGTGATCACAAAAAAACTCTCCCTGCCATTGAAGTGGCAGTACCCAAATTTTCCGCAGACTAAGTTCATGCTGATTTACCCAATTTCTTTCTGGTTCTTGTGTTTTGCTTTGGAAAATAGCCAAACGGTGTAGTTTTTGTAGTCATTTGTTAATTGAGGTTCGGACTTGGCATTTAATAGTGTTTATATTATCGTTTAACGGTCCAAGTATTTGTATTAGTCATTTAAGCGGCAGGTTAAGTGAATGATGAAAACTGAGAAATGATGGAGGATATTAATAATTCATTGTACTCTGGAATAAAATTAATAACAAATTCAAAGGAAAAGATATTTTACTCTCTATCTTGTCATATGAATTAGAAAATTAATATTAAGAATTATATATATATATATATATATATATATATATATATATATAGTGTATTTTTCTTCTCTTTTTTCAAGCATCTTGTTGCCTTAAGAAAAATATACTAGGGGACATTTGGTAAACAGATTCATTTTAGTTTATTGGAAATTTTAATTTAAAAAACTAATATTTTCATGTTTGATACAAAATTTCAAGGAAACATTCCTAAAAAAAATAGAATTTTCAAGAATAATTTTAAAGCAAGTTTCTCACTTTTTCAAGGGGTGAGAATTTTAGATTTCCATGTCATGAAAACTTATTTCAAATATAAAAAGTTAAATATACTTTTTATTAATAGTATAATTATAATAATATCAAAATTATTTTAAACATAAAAAGTTAAATATACTTTTCATTAATAGTATAATTATAATAATATCAAAATTATTTTATTTTTGTTTATACCTTATTTTATATTTTATTTTTAATAGTTTCTAGTGTTACTTTTTACTTATTCTTAATTTTAAATAAAAAATTATTTTAAATAAATATTCATTAATTATAAAAATTAATTTAATTATTTTCCTTGACTTAAAATAAATAAAGATAATTTTTAAAAAAAAATTGTTAAGATTAAAAAAAAAGTTATATTAAAATAAAGCGTAAAGTTAAAAAATTCTTAAAAAATATTATGTAATATTCTCATAAATATTTAAAGTTAACTAAACATATTTATAACATTTCTAAAAATTATCAACCTTAAAAATTATAATTCTTAAAAGACATGATTCTCAAAAATAAAAATAAAATAAACTAGTGACTAATAGCATGCACGATTTTCTTATGCTGTTTGACAGTCTGCAGAAGCCCCGCAAGATAACGATGATGGTGGTCCATGAGCCTGAGTCCACGTCAGCCTCTATCTTTATGATAACGTCTTTTCTTTGACACGTCCGTGACCTTTCACCGGTTTCTCTGCTCTACGGGACCCACAAAGCCCCCTCTTAATTTATTTTATTTTTAAAAGTACAGAACTAGAATATGCTTTGCTCTGCTAAGCAAAATCAAATTGTGCCTTTCTCTGCTTCTTTACCTTCCATTCCCTTCTCTTAGTTCTCTCTCCCCTGTTTCTTAAATTCTTTCTCATTAATTTTAATACCCTCTTGTTTCACTAAACCAAAAGATTATGGAGCTAATGAACGATCTCTTTGTGCCTGCTTCTCTGGCTCTTGTCCTCTCCTTCCTTGTTGCCAAGCTTGTTTCCATGGCTATGGCGGATCGTGATTCCCATTCCCGAACGGCTGATGATGTGATTTCCATGGCGGAATCATCACTAAGAGTTCAAACCCATCAGAGCGAGAGGAAGGTCCAAGTTCTTGCTCGGGAATCAGTGAAAGAGGTGGACGAATTTACTGAAATTAATGCTGCAGCTAGTGTGGAAATCGAACACCACCCGGAATCCGATGACGTCGGATTGACGGTGAAGTCATCCGAGGAGGATACAGTGTCAGAGGAGGTATCTATATCCAAGGTTGTTGAAATAAGGGAGGAGACAATGGAGGAAAAGAAAAAGGTAGAAGAACACGGGAATAGGGAGACTGCTGCTGAACTTGAGAAAGAGGAAATTGCTGTTTTGAAGGAAAGAGATGAAGAAGAGAGGGAAGTCAAGTTGGAATTTGAGGAGGAGGATGATGATTGGGAGGGGGTTGAGAGGAGTGAGCTTGAAAAGTTGTTCATGGCGGCAACGGAATTTGTTGTTGCTGGGAATAAGGATGAGAGGTTGTCGAGTATTGGGAACGATGAGCAGGTGGAGTTGTATGGCCTTCACAAGCTTGCCACTGAAGGGCCTTGCCGTGACCCTCAGCCAATGCCTCTTATGCTTTCTGCTCGTGCCAAGTGGTATCAAACTTGTCTACCCTTTTCTTTATTTTTGTTAACAGTGTGCTTGTTGAATTGCCTAGCCTACATTGTTATGCCCTTTACTCTTAAATGGTTTTGTTTTCATTATGTTAAATGTAATTGGGAAACTCTTCTTAGGGAAGATATGATAGCATTGAACTAGATATGGCATGCTGCACTCACAATTTAGGGAGGAAAAGGCTGCAACTTGCTATAAGGGTTTCAACGGGGGAACTAGAAAATGAGAACTAACCATAGGCTGTGTTGTTGTTGGCAAAGTAATTAATGGTTAGTTCTCATATATTAGATTGGTATGTCATACTTCCTAAGTAGTGAGATACAAAAAAGTTCAGACTTTTAGATGGCTAAATGAATGAATCTATAAAATAAACTCCAAGACTGACTGTATCCTTCTAATATTGAAAGACATTAGATTGCTTTGAAGAAAAAAGGGGAACAAACTTCATAAACAAATGTAAACAACACACATGGGCATGCTGAACAAGTTACATGGTATAGTTTGATTGCTAGTTACAACAACAGGGTTGAGAGTTGCTTTGTGTTAGTGATCGACAGTACTGATTACGTTGTGCAAGGAATGCTTGGCAAAAGCTGGGGAACATGAATCCAGAGGTTGCTATGGAGCAGTATATTACCCTTCTTTCAGATAAAGTTCCTGGATGGATGGAAGATAATTCTGCTGTAAGTTTCTACTATTGAGGCATATTACCATTTCATATATTCTGTGCATCAGCAACGGATAATTTGATATGAACCTTTTTACAGGGAAAGGGTGAACAAAAACTAAACAAGTCAGAATTGTTTGATTCTGCTGCTATTGATTCAAGCACATCTTTCTATCATCAACAAAACCTCGTAACTGAAAGGTAGTCTATAGCAGTTGTTTGATCTCCTCTTAGAATCAACTTCCAGTCATTATTATTAAATTGTGACTTGTTTTCTGGTATATCTAGATTTGATGGTGACAGCTTCTCTACTGCAGGGAACTTGAAAAACAGTCTGGTGCCCAGAATTGTAGTTTACTTGTAGACTCAGATTTGGATAACAATGTAAGTTGCTCAAGCCATTTATATTGACACATTCTGCACTTAAATCATTTTTATTTGATATGTGTGATGAGACAATAATGGAAATTGTTTTGGTGCATAATTTTTAAATTCAAATTACAGTCCTTTCTTTACGCTTCTATTGCTGGCAAGAAGGGTTAGGAAGTGAATAATATTTTTATTCATAGGAGCTGAATCACATGCCAACCCTTTATGAACATTCAATTTCTTGGATTTACATAAAATAACTACAATGATTTTTCTGTGTTTTTGAATCATCATCTGAGTTTGAGAGCTGTTTTTTTGTTTGTTTTTCTTGATGAATTTTCAGGTTAAGAATGATGACATTTCTGCTACCATCCTGTGACAAGGGGGCACTGTCCCGCATTTATTTCGGCAGAAAGAAGATTGATTCTTATTGCCAAGAATAAAAGCTTGCTTGAAGTATGCGAGATTCTTGGGCTGGTTGCTGTCTCCTTCGTTCCTTGAATTATATATTGGTGTGTCATATTGAAGTGTTAATATGTGTAATGTACATAAATGAATGTATATATGATTCTATGTGCTTCCCAATATCACTTATTTGGCTATTAAAATTAATTTATTAGTATTTAATTTGAGGGCATGGGGGTTTTCTGTTCTCCAACAGTCCAAAGAACAAGAAAATTTTTAGTATTTGATTTCATGTTAATCTTATCATAAAGAAGTAGAAGAATAGAATTCTTGGTGGCATTAAATTACAATCCCTAAAAAAATATATCAAAGCAAATTTTAGATTATTGATAGGGTAGAAGTCTAGAACTTTGGGAGTGCATTATAGGAGCCACTATGTAGAAAGTGGTAGTCGGGTCTGGCACATCAGGGGAACCACCATCAAAACTTGATGGTACCAGGCAATCACAATGGTCCCAAAACTTGGTTTGTGGTTCATACTTCATAGTGTCACCTTTTGCCATCATAACCACCACAAGAAAGTCCAAATAACATTTGGTAACTATTATAATCTCTAGTTAGTAAGGAAAAAATAATAATAATCCCAAGTTTTGCAAAAGTATTTGTAGATCATGGAGGGTGACAATTAAGATCTCAACTTTAAAGAAGATCATGCTAAGTGTGAGGTTTTATATCTATCACCATTATAATTAAGTGATATTAAGGATGTTTTCTAGGTTTGAAGTTTCTGTTTTTGAGCCCAAGAATCACACTCAAGGTACTAAAAAAAAATTTCATTTAAGTATNTAAAGAAGATCATGCTAAGTGTGAGGTTTTATATCTATCACCATTATAATTAAGTGATATTAAGGATGTTTTCTAGGTTTGAAGTTTCTGTTTTTGAGCCCAAGAATCACACTCAAGGTACTAAAAAAAATTTCATTTAAGTATTCATAATTTTAAAAAAAATGGTAATTGGTAACAAGAGCTTCATAATAGGTGAACTTCATAATAATTTAGATGTCTTTCTTTTTTTTTGGTGTACGATATCTTAGATGTTTGTTTGCGAATTGCGATATTACCATATTTTATCATTTTTTAGGTTATGTATTCACGTTTCATCCCATTTTATTACATTTTGTTGGCATTATGACGAATTATCATATGTATTATGAGGGAAAGTATTGGTTTCTAAATAAATCATTTTTAAATAGCTAACATGGTTGGTTCAGTTTGTAAGATTCGAAGTATTTTGCTTATAAGGCCTTGATTGAAATCATACTACTAATAGTCCCCTCTTAGTACAATCACCTACCAAGAGATAATTGCTAATATCAAACCTAATCTTATAAGTGAAGTGTTTCAATCCTTATTAGTTGAATTAATCTCATTCCCTATGTGACATGTTGAGTCGCACCAACGAGATCACCCTCATTTTGTCAATGAGAGATTTCAAACACAAACTTATTCTTGCAAGAATAGCCTTACAATTAGGGGTGTTCATGGACTAGGTTGGTTTGGGTTTAGACTCAACCCAACCCAACCCAACCCAACCCAACCCAACCCAAGAATTGTTNTTCTTGCAAGAATAGCCTTACGATTAGGGGTGTTCATGGACTAGGTTGGTTTGGGTTTAGACTCAACCCAACCCAACCCAACCCAAGAATTGTTTTACACTCTACAATTTAAACCACATGACTTATGACCTGACCAAACCAAACCATGAAAAGTCAATTTTGGTTAGGTTGGTTTCTCGGTTTGAGACAAAGTTATGTAAAAATTCTCAAAATAAGAATATTACAAAAATTTAAATAACAAAAACAAATATGGATAAGTTTATATCTCTAAAAGAAATAAAAAAAAATATGAAAATTGGAGAATGATTGAAAATAGTATTTATAGAAGAGAAATAAACGTAGACATAAGGAATGGTAGAATAAGAAAGAACCAAGAGATATACTGTATTTTTGCTAGAGCCTAGAAAATATCTAGGAGTTTTATAAAAAAAATTTATTAAGATTAACTAAAATCAAAGAGTCACAATTAAAAGGGATTTGATATTTCAAATGCTAATTTTATGTTGATACTGATATATTTTATATATTATATAATATATTTATTTAAAAATAATAATAGATAACTAAATTGAGTTGGGTTAGATTGATTTATTATTTTGCTCACCAAAATTCAATATTTACTAAAAGATTTCAACTTAACCCAACCCAACTCATATAAAAAATTTAAACCAAATCAATCCATGGGTTTAGTTTGAATTTGATCGATTTGGTCCGGTTTGTTTGAATTTTGAACAGCCCCTACTTGTGACCCAGCCTAATTGACTACTCATTTACATTTTGTTACCAACCGAGGCCCCAACCTGTAACCTTTTCTTCTGCAATCTAGTTCGAGGAAGCCATCAAAGCCCAAACAAAGTAGACTTAGTTCGATCCACTTCACCTTTGTTCAGGTTCAAATTGTGAAGCCTGTCCATTCAGCACAGATTTTGCGCTAATTGACTAGAGTAATCAATCGAAGGTAGAACCAAAAGCTCTTCACATCTCTGGTTTATCTGTTTTATTTGCTTGACTTGATCAATGAATGTATTGATTTCTTTTGTTTCTTCTTATTTTCGATACTGTGCCTAATTCACATGACATATAAATAGGGATGAGCACAATTGGCTGAGGAATTTGATGTGGGTTTGCACGTTCTTGCCTAGTTCAAACAAAAGAAAAAATTTCTAGGAAATTATTAGTGAAACAAACAGAAAATTTTGGAACAGAAAGTTGTTTTTTGGGAAATCTTTATAGAAAAATATTCTTTTCCTTCGACAGAGCCTTTTGAAAATTCAATTATTCTCTTGTCTCGGTTTCCACGGCCAAACTGTTTTTGAGGATATACTAAGTGTGTATACAAGGACTATGTAGTACGTAGTTCATGAGTTAGACCTAGGCTTGACAACACCAAGTGAGAAACTGGATGAGGAACGCCTTCGTATTATTTGACTTCTTTTATTGTTACTGTACTACTGTATGCAGCGTTTATGGTTCTGCAATATTGTACTGCTACTGTAATGACTATTATGATTCTGTTATGTATTAGAATTTCTGTATGGTTTAATTTATTATGTAGGTTTAATTTACGCTTCTGTTAATTTATTACTGCAATGGTTGTTGTATCAAGTTTGTATTAGGTTCTTCTGATAATCAGGTAATGTAGTGTTCAAAGTTGCTGACTTGCTGTATTACTGTGTAGCATATTTTTAAATTTTGGGTTCTTTTATTTTGAGTCATGGTAACAGGGCATTTAACTTGATTGAAAAGTGTCTGTATGTGTTACAGTCTGTATGTGCTCTATGAAGACATAATTTTGAGGTAACATTCATAACATTTTTCAGTTTGTCCATTTGAAGCTCGCTCAAGCTACTCAACTCGTCAGCTGCTGCTTGTGTTTCCTGAACCAAAGGCAATATGCAGGTAAGATCCTTCATGTAATTCCTGATGCCATCCAGATTCACTTATGTGTGTGTGTGTGTTTTTTTTTTTTTTTTTTTGGTATAAAACCCTAAAATCTGTCAATTTCTGGGAAAAGAATTTCTCTTATAATTTTCTGGGCAATTAAACACTGCAATAACTTTGTGCTTTCTCTGTCTTAATATAAACAAACATTCTTTTTCCCCCTCTTATTTCTGATCTTAGTGAATTACAGTCTTTCATTCAAGTTTTAAGCCCTTGTTGAAATTAAATGTCTCAAGATGCTATCTCTGATCATGCAGGCCAGTGATAGGTTTAACATCAATTCCCAACTTGAGCATCTACAAGCTAAATATGTTGGAACTGGGCATGCAGATTTAAATAGATTGTGAGTCTTTTAACACCTTTCGTTATTTACCCCTTTTTTAGCCTTTTTTTGTCAGTCAGCTTAGTTGTTCCCCATTTGTTTTCGTGTGCAGTGAGTGGGCAGTGAACATTCAACGTGATAGCTATGCATCATATATTGGCCACTATCCATTACTGGCATACTTTGCTATTGCTGAAAATGAATCAATTGGAAGAGAACACTACAGCTTCATGCAGGTTCTCCATCTTCTACTTTTTGTTTGCTTCTTAAGTTTAATTTTTTCTTCAATGTGATTACAGCTTGGTCCATCTCCTTTAAAATTTCAGGAGTATACTTCTGTCCACCTTGCTGCAATTGGCTTGTTAATATCACTATATGAGATATGAGATCTCAATTTCTACTGAGTCATAGGAGAAATAGTCTTTTGATTGTGTAGTTTTGTGTATCTCCACTCTTTTATATTGGTCTTTGATTCTTTGGTTCTGTGGACTATAGGTACATGTTGCTAGCTTGTTATTTCATTGTTATTAATTATCATTGGTTGGAGATAGTCTCAAATGTGCTTGGATTTATAGAATATTGAGTAATCCTGATCTAGCTAGGATCTTTATTCTTTTTCATGTTCTTTCTTTTCTCTTAAGGTATGTGTAGTTGAAATGATAAATGGCCAACTGAAAGAGCATGTAGAAGGAGGCATGATTGGATTCATTTTGTGTCTTTTAAAAGTTTGAGGAAATAGAAATAAGGATGTTGATTGGCCAGATGGTCAGTATCTGCTCAGGTGGAACTTAAACCATTGTTTTAGTATTTATGTAGGAACAATTTGATTAAGGGATTCAAGCAAAAAGTGACTCAGTCAGATATATGTAAATAAGCAGGATCTATTTGATTTCAAAGAAATTCCCCTGTCTAAGTAAAGCTATTTGATTAGGTCAAGAATTACACAGTTTGACTTGAGGTTTTAGGGATTGGGATGCATAATTGATTCCAACCCAGATCAAATTATGGTATATTGATTTGTTCTTTTTTATATGCTAAACAAGCTTAGATCAAGTACCACGTCCCCTTTTCCTTTGTTTTATTTATACATGTCAAAAAATTGCATATTTCTGCATGTAGTGGCTTACTTCTCTTACAACGCATCCCCCAGCAACCATTCTTTTAATAGCCTTTAAAATTTTAAACAATTTTCATTCCTCGAAATTTAAAATGATGTTTCCACTTACATTTATAACCCCATTGATCTGTTGAAAGTATGGCAGGAGTTTTTATTCAGTTGAAAGTATGCCCTTTTTTCTACTGACAAGCTTTAATTGAAATGTGATTTGATATTGCTATTAATGACTTATTTGGTGGGATGATGGCTGTTGTGGCATTCTTTTGGCACTACTTGGGAAAATGGCTTGCAAGAGTAATTATTCTGTTACGTATTATTGAACTAAGCTTAGCATGCTTCATGGTGCCACTGATGTCTGTCTTGCGCTTCTGAAAAATATGGGACTTCGTATCTTTGATTGTGATTTCTTTGTTTGAATGGATCGTTGATCTCATCTGGGAGTATCTTATGATGATATTTGATGTTTACTGTTACTATATAATGTTAGCTATTGGATGATGGCATATTCTGTCTCCAGGCATACATAGTTATTTGTGGAGTAGTTCTTACTTCTCTTTTTCTTTTTTAATCTATACAGTTATGAAGTAGTTGTACTTCCCTTTCTTACAAGTACTGCTTTTTTTGTGCTGACTGATAACTTCTGCTTTCTGCACAGAAAATGCTTCTGCCTTGTGGTCTGCCTCCGGAAAAAGAAGAAGATTAAGAACTGCCATCTGGATTATGGGATGAAATTATCGCTATTTGTCATTGCAGGTTTTTATACTGTTATTCTGATTGAGGATAAGGATGGTTGTATGTGACACAGATCAGAGATTGTTGCATCATCTTTCTTATGCTTGTCCAGGCTTTAAGCAATAGTTGTTCTAGTGCATAAAATTCCAGTACATGTGGATACTGTGCTTAGCTGATGTTTAATGTTGTCTTTATGTTTCCCAAAGGATGATCCTTTTAAATTGAATGAACTTGTGCTTGCGTCTGTAGATATGTGATTCTCCCTTGAAATGTCTTTTAACATGGCTTTGTTAAATTGTAAGATAGTTAGTGCTTAGTTTGTATCATTTTGATAGGAAGACAGATAGGTGGTCACACTGCCACACTAGGCACCTTTCAGGTATTTGTTGTTGAGGGGTCTGGATGAGGTATCAAAACTGTACTTCTAGAATTAGGGGATTAAAGTGCAGGAAGGTGGAAGACAAGTATTTAGGCTATACACAAGACAAAGGGAGGGTAAAAGTACCTAGTTAATCACCTCAAGAAACACGGCTCTAATGACCAGCCACCCAGTTATGAGAACGAACCAACAAAAAAATGTTAGCCAAATAAGATTTTTGTTCCATAAGAAAGTCATTCACAACTGTAGATATCCTTATGCTCAGGCCCAACATCATCTTGGCCCATTAAGGCCCAATTGTCATAATTATCATCATGCCTCTTATGCCTTTTTCTCTCCCCATATATACCACCCTCTAATAGGTATTAGGACTTTTTGACTCTCAATTATTACTCCCTTAGCTCAGACTGACCTAACTTGACATTTGGAGTCCAAGTATTTCCAACTTGACCCTTAGTTCACTTGTGTTTATTGTGCAAATAGGACCTCACTTGTAACTCCAGACTTGACCCAGCTTTGTACCCGACCTGACCTCCAGACTTGACTTTGTCTCCTGACCCCAACATAGGCATCGTTAACAACTTAGCCATAGCATCTGTACCAAAAGAAAAATGTTGGATTAACATTAGAAAAACTGTGATAGAAGTATCGTAAGATTACTGTATTGTACCAAAAAAAAGTTTTGAAGTATTTTTCTTTTCACAGTAAAAGATAGATATTTATCATTGATTATTGATTAAAGATAATGGTTGAGGGGTAGAGTATTTTATCATTTATGTCCCCATCTCGATTAAATCATTATCACTACTGGCAATCTCATTGCCATCTCCACCTTAACGATGAAGCATTAAAACATATTACGTAAAAATAATCTTATCCTTTCAGACCTGTAAAGAAACTTTTTGTTCAAATAAACAGAGAGAAAGAAAAATGAAGTGAATAATGTAAATCTTGGTTCATTGGAATATGACGTATTTTGCTTAACCATTATAATTTGTCGGCGTCATCAGACCATTCGGGTTACTAAGTCCCCACCATGTTATAATAGCTTATTTATGTCTCTTATAAAACGACTTCCACTGGTGACACGCTATATGACTATGAGAGATTGCAATACTTATTATAATAAACACAAGAACATTTAGCATAACTAATCTAAAGATTGCTTTTATACTGTGTAGAGATTTCACGGTGAAGCTAAACTTATATGGATACATTTTCCCTGCAAATTGAATTCTGAGCATAGAAACCATAGCAAATATGGGCATAGCCTTGTATGTCTTTATAACGGGGATGGAAGCGAACCCAAAGAAGGCCAGGTGCACTGCTGTTGCTGGCATTATCATTCCAATGCTGATAGGGGCTGGCATCTTTGATTTACATCAATCAGCTTCCATAGTGAATTCTTCTAGTTATGATGACAAAATTGACAATACAAGTAAAGCTTATCTATTATGGGCTTTAGCTATTAGAATCATAGGATTCCCTGTCCTTGTACACATCTTAGCCGATCTCAAGCTAGTCTATACTGGGCTAGGACCAGCAGCCTTAAATGCAGCTATGATCACTGATCTCTACATGTTTTTGATATTGATTCCATTTGCTATCAATAGTCACCTAGCCATCTACTCTCTGCTTGGTACTATAATTTTTCTTGTCTTTTGTTTGTGTCATAAGTATAATTCATAATTCATATGCACAAGTTTGTGCCGAGTAAACTTACACGAAAAAGATAAAGAAGGCATTGATAATGATAATGATGCAACAATGGAAGGGATAGAGATGAAGACAAAAATATCAGAGACGGGACCAGAAGAAAGCAGGCGCAACAGTTTTAACTTACAGATGCATGGCTATGAATAGAAGAGGACATGACCTCCAAATCTCCAATGGGACCATTTGAAATATGAAACTAAAATCTCCAATTGATTTTAAAAAGCCACATATTTTTTTTTAACTTAATTAATAATTATCAGTTGACATCACATTTTTACGGCACAATTTAAATGCCAATTATTTCTCGTTTTTATTTTTTGGTGTACAAGAGATGCCATAATGTTTTAATAGCGTTGATGGTGGTTCACCTTTTTGTTTCCTTTTCTTCTTTTTTTTCATTATGGCAGATTTGTCAAATCACAAAGAGTTTGAAGTTGTATGAAAATGACTCTGCACTCAAACTTGTGATTTTGAAGGTAAAAGAGCAGGGATACATTTCTTATAAATTGTTTAGATTAATAGGAATGGACTTATTAAAACAAGAAGTTTCTTATTTTGCTATCGCTTTAAAAATTTGAGTAAAAAATTATAGTTAATTTTAATTTAAGTAAACCCCCTTTTTTCTCATTCTTCTTTTTATATTTAGGCTAATAGAATAGCTTGAAGTTATATAAGTAGTTACCTCTTCACTTGCAGGTAATTTTTTTTATTTTATTTTAACAATAAAGGTATTTTCCAGTTAATTTTTGTGGAACTAAGTCATTCATCGAACGATTTTAAGGACACACTCCTTACATTAACCTAGTATATTGAGAGAAAAAAATTTCCCTAAATGCTGATTCTAAAATTCAAACTTTAGTTAGCTTAAATAAATTTATTGTATTCACCATCAAACCAAATCCTTAAAATTCACTTGCAGGTAATTTGAACCATAAGCTTTCCAATATTTTTTTTTCGCTTTCATTTATAAGAATTGGTGTTTGTTATTGGACTGAAGCACTTGAGAATACTTTTTTGGTTCAAAGGAAATAGATTAATCTAAAATAAAGACAATAATGGCAAGTACATGAAGAAGAACTTGAGAGTACGAATATGAAAAGAAAAGTTTATCTAAATCTAAAAGGAGAAAAAAAATATTTAANGAAAAGAAAAGTTTATCTAAATCTAAAAGGAGAAAAAAAAATAAATCTTATTGGACAAAATGGTAGTGTTGAAAGCTATTTAATTCAAAAGTGAAACCTCCATAGCTTATATATACAAACAATTAATATATTTGAGAGTATTACTTTCAAAATACACAAAAAAAGTTAGAGATCACATATTTATCCAAATATACACAAAAGTAAAATGGTGTCTCCTCCCTTGCTTTTTCATCTTGTGGTTCACCAAGTTTACCACAGACAAATGGCAAGTGCGTTCTCTGAGAGGGAGGTGTAACATTATATTTTCTCTTAGTTGAATGAATTCGGTGAGACACAATTAATAATTTTGGTGTTATTATAAAAAAAATTTAAAAAATTTAAATTAAATCTTATTCACTTTTTAAACTCTGTACTGTCAGTGCCCATTTCCCCTTCCCTTCTTTAGAACATCATTGAGACATATTTTCAGTCATGCAAATTAATTATTAGTGTATTTAATCGGTATTTAGTATTTTACTATTTACAAAAAAACAAAAAAGTTAATGATTAGGGGTATCTACCTGCCAACTTCTTGTATTGTCACCCTCAAGCCTAAAATGATAAATTGACAATAAATATTTTCAGTCATGCAAATTAATGATTAGTGTACCTTCGTACCAACTACTTGAATTTTTTTTAGATTTCTATATAGCATGAGAAAATTTTTTTCATATAAAAAAATTATTTTATCCACCCTTATCCCTCACCTAGATTTTTTCTTTTTAGGAATCATTTCATCTTTTTAAGAATAATTTCATTAGTTAGTACTACAACTCGTAAATTTTATTTTTATGGAAAAAAATAAAATATCAAATTTGATATAATTTTTATATTTTAATTTTAGTCAACAAAAAAGTAAAAAATTATGTGTATAAAAAATATATTTGAATTTTTATATTTTAATGATTAGTGAATTTAATCGGTATTTAGTATTTACTATTTACAAAAGAACTCATTAGTAGGAGTTGAGATACGAAGTTTGCTTCTATGTTTTTGCTTGTAAAGTGGGGAGTTATGCATAAAGTAAATTCAGTTTAATGACACACCAAACCATGATTTCTTGCATCAGAAATATGAAAATCCGTTTACCAAAAGCAACACTTGAGAAGCATGGTTAGGGTGCACCAAGTCTTCCATTTTCCAAATTGAGCCAAAGAAATGACTCGCAAAGTTGGCACCATTTGAGTCTCTGTATTTCACAGCACACACTTGATGATGATCCAGGTACAAAAATGAAGCAAAAAAATTTACATTCGCATGAGGAGCAGGGAAAAAAGATTACAAACAATCATTTGATTATTGATAATTAAATCCAGGCTTAATTTTGCACATTCCCATGTCAACTTTTCAACCGTGCCAATTTTCATGGCGCAAGCCAACCTTGCCAAAGATTACTTCAGTTTCGTTCTATTTAGTTCCGTACAGAATAAAAATCCCATGAAGGTGCTCCTTCTAACAACATTAATGTGATCATAAATAACGTGTGGATCGAGCCAAGGGAAAGCATAAAACCAATGATTTTATGTTGGGGTAAAAAGAGTAGCTAAACCTTGATCAATTGTTATCTCAAGTTTATCATAGGCCATCAAACCTTTTTGTTCACACTTGTAAGTTCCTTTCCCCCTTGCCAGGACCTCGCCATCACAATCTATGATCCCTTCCCTTCCTTGGTCCCGAACGCGTGGACCAGGTTCCAAGACAAAAGCTTTCACCTGTAATTTGTTGTAAAGCACAGGACTTATAAAGTTTTGCTATGCAAATCAAGCAATGACAGAGGCACTGCTAGAAAAGAATTTATCAAAATGGCTTAATTGCAACTAGAAAAGTATTGAACAAAATCACTGATGAGTGATGACCTCACCTTGAGGTATTGGACATATGGGGATTTGACATGGCCTCCATTTTGCAACTCTGTCATCATTGACAGCAATGCTAATTTTGGGCAACTCACCATAATAATCAAGTCAATACAACCATCTGAGAACTGCATTCCACAAATCGAAATAACAGAAAATTGTCAGTATTAACCAACACAGTAATATCATGAATTATATAGTTTACGATGCTCCCTTGCTTGGAGGGGGCCGGGGATGGGGAATTTGTGAAACAGATATTTAATGCTTCCACCTGAATTCTGAAGGGCGTTAAGGCCAAATCCTGGTAGTTATTTTACATTTCTTGAATTGTGACTTAGTCAGACCACTTGTTCAGCTCAATCTCTATCTATTTGTTGTCTATTCTGCTTATTTTAGTTTTTGATTATTATATCCATTGTTGCTAAAGTCATGCTCATTCCGATTCTTACTTGTCCAGAAAGCTTAATTTTGACTAGTCTAGTAAGAATCAAGCAACTCAATATGCAAATAACCATTCCTCATTGTTTGTATATTACAATTAATTAGCCTCCAAGACTTAATTGTGGAATCAAATTGATACAGATTGATCCTAGTGTTGGCACCAATGAATCAATAGGAAATAATTCCCAGATTAATTTTAAGGAAAGAAAAATAGAGAGAGAGAGTAGAAAGCTGCTTAAATTATTAGATATATACACTAACCTTTGCATCAGGTGCTGCCATGGTGTTCTCAGTACCCCAAGGTACATTGTGAAGCCAGACAGAAACAAAGGGTCCATTTATAACTCTCCAATTCAGATTCTCCAAGTTAACATCTGGTCCCTGATAACAGTGCTTTTGTAACTTAACAGGTTCCACTTTCCCTGGATCATAGTTGTCTATACTAGTGGATTTGCCAGGGTAAGTAGTTGGCTCCCCATACGCTTCAAACCCAGGTGCAGGTACGAAAGAAACAGATCCACTGTATTGCCTCAAACAGAAGATTCGATTGAGAGCCTAAAACAGAAGAGTTAATTTGCATTAATGCACAGCAGATCAACAACACTGAATAGAAAATAATGAACAATTTCAATAACTTATGGAAAAAACTAATTGCAATACTAGTATGCAAAAAAGAAACAAAGTTCAAAACTGCCTCAACTTACAAGATCAGAAAGACATAAATATGTTACATTATGATTTTATCTAAACCTACGCTCTCCTTTAAAAGTTCATTTATGTTAATGCTAGAGAAAAGAGAGAAGCCAGAATTACCCTTCAAAATAGAGTTCAGTTGAACAAGGAATTTGACTACAACCAAGAAATCACCCAATAAAGAAGAAGGAATTTGATATATAAATATATGATGCATTTCTCTTATGCTTTGTTTCTGGATGTGTTTCTTGTAGACTTATTAAAACAACTCTGGTTACCTTAAAAAAATGAGTAAATACACAGAAACTGGAGGAAACAGAAAGAAAAAAANTGTTAATGCTAGAGAAAAGAGAGAAGCCAGAATTACCCTTCAAAATAGAGTTCAGTTGAACAAGGAATTTGACTACAACCAAGAAATCACCCAATAAAGAAGAAGGAATTTGATATATAAATATATCATGCATTTCTCTTATGCTTCGTTTCTGGATGTGTTTCTTGTAGACTTATTAAAACAACTCTGGTTACCTTAAAAAAATGAGTAAATACACAGAAACTGAAGGAAACAGAAAGAAAACAACATCAACATTTAAAAGAGAGAGATATAAAAACAAATAAGAATAATATATCATTGGACAACATTGGCACTTGTATTGAATGTGCATTGATATTAGTTATATCTGACTTTAGTGCTACAGATCAAGAGTAGATTTTTTTAAGTCAGTGCTTGAAAGTATCCTATGTGAAATAAACAACTTCAGGTCAAAAAACACCAGAAACAAAGAAATTGATGACATGTAGTATGACAATTCTGTGCTCATACTTTTGTGTTATAAGTAATGCAATTCAAGGTAATTTTGTGGAAAAATATAATTTTCCTTCAACCCAAGTATTAGAAGATAAATATGAAGAGACACACATATTAACTGAAGAAAAGCATCATAAACTAACAATCCATGGCAATAACATAATAGCTTACTAACATAAACATCCATACGAGCGCTTCCCATCCACCGAAGCTTTTCAGATTCAATGTCAATATCTGCTATCAGCCCTGAAATGGAATAATATCTTTAATACAAATCATAAACTATGCAGGAGGACTTTGGTCAAATACAGACACTTTGCATCTACGAAAAAAATTATAAAGAAAAACAAGAAAGTGAAAGCGAAGCTGGGAGCCTGGATGTGTTTGCATGTCTGCCACCACTTCATGTGCATAATCCAATATATGTGATGGTAATTACCCCATGCAAGCATCAATACACTGAAAAATCTGATTTCCCCTTGCTTGATGGTAGCCACATCAAGTGATCGCTTATGGCCTGTCAGTATTTAGTATATAGTTCATACTTTTATCCAAAGGAAAATAAAATTGATGAGGATATAACACATTTGAATAAATTAAAAGAAAGAAATTATCTGCAACCTCGTATAATGGCAAGAACAGCATTAGTTGCTGTGCAAGGATCACCAACTGAATCAAGAAGAGATTTTGCCATGCCATTTCCCGTACCTTCGGATAGAAAGATTTCTTTTAGATGAATTTGTTGGAAGATTCACCCAATAAGATTTATAAAATTAAACTTGATAACAACGGAAAAAGATACACATCATGGACAAAATCCAGAAAATAATATTAGCCCCACCAAAATATACTTTACACTGATATATGTCCATTTAGCAAGGAAAATTTCACAAGTTCTGACTAAATACAATTAAAACTCTTTATATAGGAGCTGATTGCATTTGCAAGTAACTCTTGTATGAATGAGATGATTAAATAAAATGAAATGCAACCTCCCTAATCAAATTAATTATACCCCTGTAGCTTTGTCATTAAAGTAGCCTCCCTCTGGTAGATGTAGATAGAAATGCTAAGTGCATTTTTTTTCAATTTCATGCTTCATCTAGAAAGACAAAAAGAGAAATTATCCCAGAACACTAGATAAAAGGCATCCATTCTACTCAAAATGGGCCCAAACATTTACATTTCAAATCTTACTTTTAACTCATTGGGACTCGAGAGAACATCTAGCACCATTTGTGATGCAGAACAAAACAATCATTTGACAATAAGCTGATGTTCCACCCTTGCCTAAACGGAATTTAGAGTCCCATTCAATCAATTATCAAATTATGATTCTAATGAATAAAAAGACAAATGACTGGAGCTGAATAAGTAATAAACCTGCAGGAACTACTCCAAGGGGCATCTTTATTGCAGTATCCCAATCCCCTCTTTCAAGAAGTCCATTTACAACCTACTAAAATGTGTGACGCTGGTAAGATTAGGAAAAAGAAACAGAGACAAAGATGCCATAAGATAGCCAGTGTAGAAGTAATCTGGGATACATGGGTTAAGATGGAAAATTGATGAACAGTGAGCAATAATGCAATTAAGACTTCACAAAGATATTATAACTTCCATTCATGCGAGAAAAAATGTGCAGGCCATCCTATTTATTAAATAATAAGCAGACAGCTCCAGTAGATATGACAAGCACTGTGGCCTTTTTGGGCTTAACTGGTAGTTCACAACCTCATACCCGTAGGCCATAAGTGTCCCAACAAAGAAGTAAATTAAGGTGTTGAAATCAAATATTTTTCCATTAATCCATGAGCATGATGCACCTAGAAGTACTCTATTAGCATCATTTTGAAGGATATCTCAAAACTGTAAAAGTAGTTAACACAAATCCTTTCAATTTGTAAAATATAAAGATCNCCCCCCCCCCCCCCCCCCCACACACACACACACACAAATGACACTGTAGATTGTCCACTAGTATAAATGCTTCATAATCAACAATTCCATCTTTCCAAATTGACCAACTTCAAGAACATCTCAACTTTTTTTTCTTTCCATAATTATCAGAGGATCATTCACATAATGATTTACAGCAACAAATATAATGCAAATGAAACTGACCTCAACCAAAATTCCATCTCCACTAACACAAACAATACCGTCATACTTTGAAAGATCTAGTGCATGAGCAACTTCCTTCGCGTGGAGCTGGCTTTTGGTTTCTGAGAGGTATAATACAAAATAGAGAACATATGAATAAGTAAAAGAAAAAGGCAACCATTGCTGAAAAATGAAAGGGAGGGAAAGAAATGATTAAGAAGAGGATTAATTGAAGAAAAAGAACCTTCGACTGTGAATTGGATTTCAGCTGCTTCAAGTAGAGGTTTTACATGATTAGCAAAAATCTTTGCAGCAATTTTCTTCCCACCAAATGGGTTAAGAAAAATAAATAGCCTCTTAGGGCGACCTACTTGAGATTTTTTTAAAAGCAATGTTAGCTATACATTTCAGGCCAAAAAAGCAATTAATCAGACAACCTGCTAGAAGTTCAACCAACAAATGGAAAGCATTACAAGCATGTTGGTCAGAAACAAGAACAAAGGAGACAGGTTCAAATGAATTACAGCCAAGAACTAGTACTCAGAGCCTCATGGTAATTGCATTAAATTTCAGAACTTTTTTCTTGTTTCTGATGATGCCAACAGTGAATACAGTAAAGAATCAAGTAAGCAGAAGAAAAAGACAACACAAAAGTAGAAAAAAAAAAAAAAAAAATTAACAGAACAAAATTAAAAAAAAAAAAAAAAAAAAAAAAAAAAAAGAAAAAAAAAAAAAAAAAAAAGTTAACAGATCATATTTCACATAAAAAGTTTCAAACTCTGATTAAGGGAAAGAATTATTTCAAACCCAAAATAAATAGAAGAAATCTTGCATGCAGAGACAGTTTGGTTACATATAGCTAAAAATAAAGTTGTTCTTGAACAATGCCATATTTAAGCTTTTTCATGAGTCACACCTTTTCTCTCTAATAATGAAGTAAAAGTAACATTTTGAAAATGCAATCAAATGGCAAACAAGTGCTAGTGAACCAACTTTTAAATGAAAATGAGGCCAGAAGCTGAATATCAAAACAGGGCACTATCAACAGTTTCTAAGAGAATGGAGGCAAAAGAAGGGAAATTTAATACTGATCCTAGCTTTCATCAAATTGTAACCAGCAAAAACAACAAGAATGTTTACCAAGAGAATCAATGGATTCACGAAGTTTCTGACACCACAACCTCTGTGATTCCTCGGACAAGGGTTGAAACACGACATCTTTTCTGAACAGCTTTCCTCTACTCCCAGGACAGCCTTCCTCTTTCTCCACAATTGTTTTGATTATGATCTTAGGACCATCGGTAACGAAACCCAGAACTTCCTTTTCCACGATTAAAGGTCGTTGACCTCCCTCCGGCCACCATAGCCTGCCGTCTCCAAGCAGAGACACCGGCGTCACGGCCCCGTTAACGTTGACTTGGTCGGAAATTACGGGGTATTGACCATCGGGTCGATCCATTCCTGGGTTGAAAAGTGGTTGGGCTCTACCGGTTTGATTGGCAGAACCGGTTCTGAGGGAAAAGGACAAGGGATGCTAAGATAAACTTGGTTACGCAACATGGTTCTTAGCTTCTTGCTTGGGTTTCTACGCCGGTCAGTCAGAGTTGGTCTGTTCCAAATTTCCAATTGCTATCTTTTTGATAAATCCAGAATATCTTGGCGGCTTTTTCCTTTTTAAGTTTCTTTATTTGGACAGGATAGTAAAATAAATAAATAAGTTCACATTTGATTACATAATACGTTGTCAAATTTTTTTTGTTACACAATTTGTAAGATGATTGGGTGATTATATCATATTAAAGAGGTATATGATATTTTTTTAACTTACCAACATAACAATCATTGATATGAAAAATATTTAATTTTAACTATTTAAAATAAATAAATTATAAACTTTTATATTAATAGTTGTTATACTGCCACACATTAAAAAAGTATTATTCATAAAAAGTAAAAATCTAAGTATTGATAAATTATAAAATTTTATGGTATTTTTCTTTTAACCGGCTAAAATCTTATGTTACAAAATAATATTTTGTTTAAATTTAATTCATATGCATACTATTAATTTATTTGCATGGTTTTTTAAATAAAGATGGGACATTTACAATATTAAGTATTATCTATACGCATTTGACTTATTATGTCATCATTTAGGTACTTTAACCTAAATATTANTGACTTATTATGTCATCATTTAGGTACTTTGACCTAAATATTATACTTTACAAAAAAAAATTTACATATCTATGATACTTTTGAACTTATTTAGGCAAATATTATAATTTTTTTTAAAAAAAATAAAATTTGGTTGGTGAGGACCACCAAACACACCAATAGTCATGTGACGTGTCCAGTGTGGACACGCCACATGGCCAATGACATGTTTGGTGGTCCTCGCATCTNGTCCAGTGTGGACACGCCACATGGCCAATGACATGTTTGGTAGTCCTCGCATCTTTAGATTCTATTTTTTTTATTTTTTAGTTTTTAAAAACTAAATAAATTCTAAACTATAATATATACGTAAATTAGTTTCCCAAGTACAATATTTGAGTCAAAAAGCCCATCATCTATCGTTAATGATTTTACATAATTTTTAATATTGGATTTAATTAAAAAATTTAAGGACTTAATTAAATAAAAAAAATTCAAATATGAAAGTTAAAAATATTTTTAAGGATCAAAAGATTAATTATACTTCTTAGAAGAAATGTGAATCGTCTTTTTAAAGGTCTTGTTTGTTGATTGTGTGTATAGGGGTGTTCATAACCCGATTAACCCATAAAAAACCGACCGAACCCGACCAAATTTAGGCTAATCTGACGGTTCTAGATGAAGCTTGATGGAATCGGTGGCTGAGAATTGAAATCTCGGTTTAGACCGGTCGGTTCGGTTTTTACTCAGTGAAACCGAGATAAACCGAACCCGACCAAGGCTTTATCTCTTCTCCTTGTTATTCACACCCTTCACATCTCTCTCCCCGTGACTCCTTTCCTCTTTCTTCCTCTCGTTCTCTCTCTTCTTCACTTTTGCAAAGGAAAGAAATGGAGGAATGCAGAAGAGAGTGTGGGCGAAGCGAAAACTAAAGGGAAAATAGAGAGAGAAGAGTGCGATGGAAGGGAGAAAGCTTGGGGAACGCTGGACCGAAAGCGAGAAGCAAGGTGTGATTCGAAGGATAACCTATGAAAGACTGGAAGTCCAACCTAAGTTTGATTTTCAGAGCTTCTTCACCAGGTTAGTTTCAGATTCCCTTATTTCTCTTCGAGTTTGGGTAAAAAAAAAAATGCTAGTTAACTTGCATTCCACTATGAGAATAGAGAATCTGTGACTGTTGGATTAGTTTGTCAATTGTTCTTCTCTTCCAGTCCTATTTTCACAATGATTTGGAGTATGTTTGAAATTGATGTTATGGCTAGTTATGCTTTTTTTAAGCTGCATAGATGTCTGGATTTTTTTTTTTTAAGGGGTTTAGCTTGGAATACTTGAAATGGAACATCCGGCCAAATCCAGCACAATCCGAATAAACCTGCCCAATTCGCCTGAAACCGATTCTATTGGTTCTAAGATTGCTTTGGTCGGTGATGGATTTGCATTTCCTCAATTTTTATACACTCGGTCGGATGAAAATGTCCTCAAAACCGACCGAATCCGATCGATGAACAGGCCTAGTGTGTAATGTGTTAATTTATTGTTCTAGAAGTAGAAATGGAGAAAATAAAATTTCGTGTTTTAAAACTTAAAAAAAAAAAAAAAGTATAGAGAAGTTCATAATATATGTGATGAAATAATTAAAAAATATTTTTAATATTATATAATTATTTTCTTTATATATATATATAATTATATATACTGGAAATGCCAACATTAATATATGTTTTTCAGACGTGAAGCCGCCAGCCCAGTGCCANCAAAAAAAAATTGTAATTAAGTAATATTAAAATTATTTTTAAAACTGATAAATTTTATGTTCAAATTCAAAATCGTAGCCAAAATATAAAAAAATAAAAAGGATGTTGTGCTTCCCACCAAGGGGTTCTACTTTATGTTCATATGTTTTGTTTCGGGCTAGACATTATCTGGACATGGATTAGGAACAAACAAATAATTCAAGAATTCATTAAAAAAAAAAAAGTAAACAGAGAATGTAAATTAAAAAATTAAGCAGAACAAATTTATCGTTAGTCTTGTCGGCATAGGCTGGACTTTCAAAGAATTAAAAATTAGTATGTAAAAAAATTTAGTTCTTATCTATGGCCCCTAAGCTTTTGAAGTTTTCATTAATGGCCCTAATTTCATTACTGAACCTATCCCCAATTGGCAATTTGTGCCGCAGTCTCTCTTTTTCACGCACAGCGTCACTTTAACTCTCAAGTCTCCCCTACAAGCCACCATCGAGAGAGTTTAGAGAGGAGAAGATAGGCAGCACATCACTGAGAGAAGAGAAGAACTTCACGTCTCCACCACCAGGCAGCCACCATCGAGAGAGTTTAGAGAGGAGAAGATAGGCATCACACCACCGAGAGAAGAGAAGAACTTCACGTCTCCACCACCAGGCAGCCACCGAGAATCATCGTATTTCAAGTTTCAAGGGTAATACTAATCACGTTGATGCCTGTGCTTCTAGTAGACTAGTATAAAATTGAAATAGATTTTTCAATCACACCTTATCATGTCTCTGTATTTGTTTGCATTGTGCAATCGGTAAGATTTGTGTTATTGTGCAGGATGCATTGACGGATACTAAGAGACTGGTTGTACTTGTGGGGTTGTGCGTGGCTTAAATTAAAGGCATAAATGCAGTTTTAGTCCTCCTATTTTATTTGAATGAACGATTTGGTCCCCCATTTTAAAAAATACAAAATGATTCCTACTGTTTACCCCTAAGTTACATTTTTGGTCAAGGACACTAACTCTGTCCAAAAGTTGATGGTGAGGCTGACGTGGCATAGACATTGGAAGGACATCTGGCATATTGATAGTTGCCACATCTATGCCACGTCAGACTCACCGTCAACTTTTGGATGGCGTTAGTGTCTTGGACCAAAAGTGCAACGTCATGCTAAATAGTATGGACCATTTTGTGATTTTTCAAAATGGGGGACCAAATCGTTCATTCAGGTAAAATAGGGGGACTAAAACTGCATTTAAGTCTAAATTAAACATAATGACTAATTCACTGTTTGGGTACCTCAAACAACATATTGAAACTGAAATGTACCTTGAAGAGTTTTTGTATTTATGGCTAGTTTAATTTTCATTATGTCTGCATAGAAATATAGAATGAGATTCAGATGTTTAGGCTTGAAATGTACCTGGCTTTTGGTAAAGATATTTTTTTTTGGTTATTGGAAAACATTATTCATGAGAATCTTATTTATAAGAATCTTGTTCTCATAAATATTATAATTTATGTTTGGTTGATCATTAAAGTTTATGTGTTTTAATGGTTGAGATGAACTTTAATAGAATGGATAGCTCAAATTTGAGCANCTTTTGGTAAAGATATTTTTTTTTGGTTATTGGAAAACATTATTCATGAGAATCTTATTTATAAGAATCTTGTTCCCATAAATATTATAATTTATGTTTGGTTGACCATTAAAGTTTATGTGTTTTAATGGTTGAGATGAACTTTAATAGAATGGATAGCTCAAATTTGAGCAACATGACTCAAATGACATGACCAAATCTGTATCCATCCTATGAAGGCCTTTTTAATGATTCAATTTTCAGTTTGTACTCAAAACTTTAGTCATATAAATAAAATATTTTCTTTACCAAAAAGATTTATAGAAATGATATTATTACACAGAAGGTATGAAAAATTTTAGTCATAATAAAATTATAAAAACCAATTTAGAATTGATTTAATATACGTATGCAGATATAAAAGGTGTGTAAATGAAAAAGTAGGCATGACTATGACTACTAAAATATTTCATTTATTATTTAAAACACTAAATAAACATTGATATTCATCCCTTACATTGGATGCGAACAATAGGAATCTTTATATATGATTACCATTTATCACAACATCGACTTATCACACTTTATAAATTTTCTTTCCAAGAAAAATCAACTTATCACTAAAGTCAAAATACTTATACGAATGTTTAGTCTTTTTTAGAAAAAGAAAAGAAAAAAAAGCAAAATATTCCGTGAAAAAGTGGACTTTATCCTAAACAGTAGGATTCGTAGTCCTTTCAGTGGGCGCTGATAAGTCCATTTCTTTGCTACACTCCATTTTTCTAAGCTTCCGTAATTTTCCGAGTGTAACCAAAGCCTGATGGCTGTTAACGGCCAGCACTCATCTAACCTACCAGACCATGCCACGTGGCAAATCCATTAAAATAGTGGAAAGATTCTCCAGCTGTACTCAATCTAACGGTCCAGATCACCCAACTGGTTCCCTCGAGATCCTAGTCGTTCGTCTAAGATTCGCAAACTGTTAAAAGTCGTCAATATTATTACTGTAAGCACTGCGACAAAATAAGCGTCAGATTCAAATAGCGTCGAAGACGAAAATTCGCAGACGCTTCGCCGAAATTTCTCAGATTCCTCAGAGTTTTGCTCTTTTCTAAGGTTCTTTCAACATTCCCGCTTTTCGTCTTGTTTTTGCCTTTTCGCCTGTGCTCCTGGTCGAGTTCGCTAGAGGAGAATTTCGTTTTCTCTTTATTATCACAGACATCCCCGTTTGGTTGCTGAGAAAACAGAGGAAAAAGAAGGGGAAATTTCGATTTCAGGAGATTGCTTTGTTGCTTCTGGTTTTTTGGTGTTTGAGGTTTTTAGTGTGTTTCTGGAACTGGAGACTTTGAGTCAAACTGAACTCTTTGAGGTTATGTGATTGAGAAAACTGCGTGCTATACTTTTCTTTCTCTTTCACGGCTAACAAACAGGACAGTTTAGTTGGGTTAGAAGAAATGCAAACGAAGTTTTTGGAGAGATCGGGCAGCATGGCGAGGGAGAAGCGAGGATTGGATTCGGTTTCAGCTGAAGAAGGGCAGCCGGATAGGAAGCGGCCTGCTTTAGCTAGGTAATTTAATTTCTTCAATTTTTTTTAATCTCTGTCTAATTAGATTGTGAACATTCTGCGCATTCTATTCCATTTCTTGTTCCCTGCAGTTTTCTTCATTCTGTGGCTTTACTATATTCGTTCATGGGATGCTTTTCCGAAGTAGCTGTGGAAATTGCTTCCGTAGTTATGTTAGAATGGAAAGCATATTAGTGGTGTTTGTGAGTTTTTTCCAGATTTGATGTTCAATTATTGTGTTTAAAATGTAGGGAACAAATTAAAAGAAAGTATGAATGAGAAAAAAAAATTGTTAAAGTTAGAAGCTTTGTCACCTTATCTGATTTTAGCGTCTATTTTTTTTTTTAATTAACTGAAAATGTAATTTTTTTACAAGTTTGAGCAAACAGTGGAAGAACACAGGACCGTATACAAACAATTATAGAAGATTGCATGAACAAATTTTTTTGTTTAGACAACTTATATATATACGTTTTCCTTCAATTAAATGTCAATTGAATCATATGCTTGTGTGTGAGGGAATAACAATAAATTAGAACAGTAATGACTGGAAACATTCCAACTCAATGAGAGAAGGTGAGTAAGAAAAACGAAAGCGTGGTTGACCCCACCCAAGTGTATATGACATTTTTTACCGCTACTGTTCGCAATCTCTTATGTTTTATAGTGGTCCTATAGTATACAAGTCTGGGTCCAATTCAAAACATATTTCACTTGTTAAACCTTAACTTTTAAAACTATGATGAATGATGTTTATTGTTATTCATCCATTTTTATGCAGTGTAATTGTTGAAGCCCTCAAGGTGGACAGTCTGCAGAAACTTTGCTCATCACTGGAGCCTATTCTACGCAGAGTTGTAAGATAATTAAGTTTGTTGAGGCATTCATTTTTAATATAAAAAGTTGGATGGATGTGATTTTTTCTTTGATTTGTTGGACTGCATCACCTGAAGTCATCACCTGCCAAGAAAAGAAAAGAAAAAAAGTTATCACTTGCATCTCTTACTCCCCAATCAGAAACTAAAACTGTTCCTTCCGCCTCTTCTCCTCCCCCTTCTCGCAAAAAAATGTCTTATCTTTAAATGACACTTGTGTCCCTTGGGCTGAAGGCTTGGAATTGGTAGAGATCTGATATTCAAACTTAAACAAACTGAAAGAAGTTAAGTTAAACAAATTGTTATTTACTGATCTTAGCTGGGTTAATAGGAAAGAGACATTTCTGTGAATGGCATATTTAATTGTTTCATTAAGGTGCTGATTTTTCAAATTATATAAAAGTTGACCCTGTATTGTCTATATGTCCTAGCGTTGTTAAAAAGAAAATTTTTGGGACAACTATGTAATGCGTGTATCTATACCACATAGTTTGTGTGATACTTGGTCATGGATGTATATTTATTTATTATTCTTGCTGGCTGCCGAACAGGTTAGTGAAGAAGTGGAGCGTGCTTTAGCAAAATTAGGCCCTGCCAAGCTTACTGGGAGGTATCTTTTATCCCTTCATCTCATATGCATAGATTCCTTATCTCTTTTGTTGCTTGTTGCCTTGATATCATAGCATGATTCTTTCCTGCCAACATCTTGTATAGCTAGAGATTGGACGAATAGTCTAAGCTAGTGGACATTTATTCGTAACTTAATGTTGAATTTAGTAGCCCATATTTGTTCAGTGATTTGTGTGTTTCTTTGAGATTACCGTGATGTATCTACATCTATGATTTGTTCTTCTAATGGTCAAAGTAAAATGCAGGTCTTCTCCCAAACGCATAGAAGGGCCTGATGGCAGAAATTTACAGTTGCGTTTCAGGACCAGGCTATCCCTTCCCCTCTTTACTGGTGGGAAAGTGGAAGGCGAGCAAGGTGCAGCAATACATATTGTTTTGATCAATGCAAACACAGGGCATGTCGTCACGTCAGGCCCAGAGTCTTCTGTGAAACTAGATGTGGTTGTGCTTGAAGGGGATTTCAACAATGAGGATGATGATAATTGGAGTGAAGAAGAATTTGAGAGTCATGTTGTGAAAGAGCGTGAAGGAAAAAGGCCTCTTCTTACTGGTGATCTGCAAGTGACTTTGAAGGAAGGTGTAGGAACCCTTGGTGAGCTGACATTTACAGACAACTCTAGCTGGATAAGGAGTAGGAAGTTCAGGCTGGGGCTTAAAGTTGCATTGGGTTTCTGTGAGGGTATGCACGTCCGTGAAGCCAAAACAGAAGCCTTCACTGTTAAGGATCACCGTGGAGAATGTGAGTTCTTAACTTCCTTATATTTCTTTTTTACTTCCTAGAGTTTTTTCTGCAACTAAACTTTTATTGCATCATAGTATACAAGAAACACTATCCACCTGCCTTGAATGATGAGGTCTGGAGACTGGAGAAGATTGGCAAGGATGGGTCCTTTCACAAGAGGCTAAATAAATCAGGAATACATACAGTTGAAGACTTCCTGCAGCTTGTGGTCAGAGATCCCCAGAGATTGCGCAATGTAAGAAAGTAGATTCTTGTTGTCCATTTTGGTTCTTATACCTCTTCCTCTTCCTTTAAGGAGGTGACGTGTTAAATCAGGATCTTTTGTGTTCTTGTGCTTGAATTTTGTTTTAAGAAAATTCCTTCTACTCAGCATTTCATTGGTTATCTATCCTTTGTATGTAGATTCTTGGGAGCGGCATGTCAAATAAAATGTGGGACATACTTATTGAGCATGCAAAGACTTGTGTCCTTAGTGGGAAGCTTTATGTATACTATCCTGATGATGCAAGGAATGTTGGTGTTGTCTTCAACAACATCTACGAATTGAGTGGCTTAATCGCCAGTGGACAGTATTACTCAGCTGATTGTCTATCTGACAGTCAAAAGGTAAGGAGATACGTATCTCCATTTATGTTTGATTTTAGACTGCAGTGTTGGATTTCTTCCATGTTGTGGTTAATGTGACATGGAAATATCCTCTTGATGAAAGTTTGGTCCTTTCATGCTTGTTCATTGATATAAGCAAGACTTCATGGTGAAGGTGTCCAATTTAAAAAAAGAATATACACATAATTGGCCCTTCAGTTTTTAGATAAACAATGCCACGTCGTTTGTTTTATTCTTTGGGTTCTTTTTGCGGGATGGTACTTTTCACTAGTTTGAACTCATTGCTCAGAAATGGGGCATCTGAAATTAAATGTTGATTCCAGAAACTTGTGTGTACAGACACAGTCTTATTAGAAGTTGGCCTATTATAACTTTGTATTAATGCTATGGAATATAAGGTGGGAGATTATTCTCTTGTAGAAAAGAAAGAAAATTGTTTTACTGAGTTCTATATCATACATTCTATTAATATCGTTGAATGAAAAAGGTGAAGTTATGAAATATGTGGATGGTCATTGTTCTTGTAGGTTTACGTAGATTCACTGGTGAAGAAGGCATATGAGAATTGGATGCATGTTATAGAGTATGATGGGCAGAGTCTGATAAATTACAAGCAGAATAAGACTTTGGACACCTCTGAGCCTCAGGTTCCAATGGGCTCCCATGATTATCCAAACTCATTCGATCAGCAGTTCTCCATGCCAAGCTTGCCAGTTCCAATTCCTGCAGAGCAGTCTTCAATGGATGCGGGAGTAACAATTGGAGGTATATATTTCCAAGTAAAACTGAGTTATATTAGCAATAGAAGTAAAATGTTTTGTTTGCTTGTTTGTTTGTTTTTTCCCCCTATTCTCATTAGTTTACATAGTTGTTTGAACCTCCAATTTATGTTTGTTTTCCTCTTGTTTCTCTCTGTCTGTGTTCTTTTTCCTCTTTTATTTGGTTTATATACCTACCATTCACAACCACAGCCTCTTCTCTTAATATTTTCACTGAAAGTGTACAGATTCTACCTTCATTTTCCTTCTCTTCTCTTTATACTGATAATATAAGCAAATGAAATTTGAAGAGCTGAACATGTTTGTAATGTGTTACATATTGAAAACTATCAACTCTTGTGGTGAATATCAACTTCTGAAAATGGTAGCATTAGATGAAAAAAAATGTTGTGAGCTGCTTTTTTTCTTGGAAAAAAATTGTGTGAGCCATGTGTACCAAGCTAATTATTGGCTACTGACCACGTATGAATGTCTCCAGGTTATCATGATGATACAACTGCCAGATTCTCAATGCAACCTCATAATGCTAATCTCAATCCTTCTATTCAGTTTGATGAGGCATTCTCCCTACAAAACCAATTGATGAGTACTTCACATCAATCTCAACTTCCAAGAAATGAGAATGGGCTACCTCTTGGTCCCTCACAATCTGCCACACCTGGCTTCCAGACTGTGAGCATTTCAAATCCTACTTATAGAGGTGTTGAAGACTACCCAGAAGAGGAGATACGCATTAGGAGTCATGAGATGCTAGAAAATGAAGATATGCAGCATCTGCTTCGTATTTTCAACATGGGAGGCCATGCGCATACTTCCTTTAATGCTTCTGAAGATGGGTACCCTTATTCATCCCAATACATGTCTGCTCCTCCTATGAACTACAACTTCGATGATGAGAGAAACCGTTCTTCGGGAAAAGCTGTTGTTGGTTGGCTCAAGCTTAAGGCAGCTTTGAGATGGGGCATTTTTATTCGGAAGAAAGCTGCTGAGAGACGGGCACAACTTGTTGAGTTGGATGATTCTTAGATTATGATCTAGGAGGCATGACTCATCTATTTGAAGATTTGAAGAATAACTAATCTGGCTGTGGTATCAAAGGGGCCTCCTCTTTCCTGACATGGACCCTTGCTGTTGTGCTAAAATCTTATAGCATGAGCAAGGACATGAATCTGGGATTGAATCATTGGGTGCAGCCTTAACATAAAGCTTCCACTGTGCCATTATTCATAAACAGTTGTATGGAAACTTCTCTGCCTGTACAGTAATATCACCTGCGACAACTCTTTCGTAGGTTTACTTGTTATGATGTTTTCCACTCCACAGTCTTGCCTGCAGATTGTAAAGATTGACAGAGTTGACCTCTGAAGAAGTTTGTGACTGCTGAATCGACAAGCATTCAATGTAGAATGGAAAACTTGGCTTTTTATTTACATTTTGATGTAACCAGGGCATTGAGTGTCTTATTGAATGGCCTGGATGTATTAAATTGTGTTGTAGCTTTCAGCCTAATTAATGTGTGTTTTATGTAGTTGCCTTGTAGCAAAATAGTTATAAAGCACTAGTGTTCAGGGGCTATCAATTTTATAATACTGATTTGAAAAGTGAATAAGATGCTACATCTTACTGTTATATTCTCGAATAGTCTCAATTGAATCACAGTTTAATTATGGATTATAGAAGTGCCAAAGCCACGCAAGCTGTTTTCTCATTTTGGGGCCTACGTGACCATGTTGTGGGTATATTGAAGAGTAAAATGTACATAACTAGCATATTTCCAATCCCTTACACAAAGCCAACTGCATATTAGTTTTCGTCCTCTTATTGTCCTTGTCCTCTTCCAAGATGTGTGTGTGCGCGAATGTGTCTAAGCTTCAATTTATAAGAAATTCTAAGTGCGAGTGTGCCTTTAGTAATTAGTGAATATATTTTATATAGATAAACATGTATATTACATGTATAATATATTAAATACTTTAAAATATATGAATTTTTTGATAAAAAAAATATCATAAAATATATAGAATTCCTAATCTGCTTACTCCCCTACGGCCACCCACAGTTCACCCAACCTCTTCCTTCATAGATGCATTTACTCTCTTTTTGTCTTGCTGGTTTTCGACTTTTAATATGTAAAGTTCTTTTATTTATAATCCCACAGTTTAGATTGAAGAGTTACATCTTATGAACCTTCTTACCAAATTTCAGCTCGATCTAACGATAAATGCGTTTAGATCTTCGATAAGATGAAAAAATTTAATTTTTATATTTTGGGTTGACTCTCACCGTCAAATTGAGCTGAAACTTTTTGGGAGGTTTACAAGATATAACTCTTTAATCTAAATGGTTAAATTATAAATCATAAAATTTTATACCTTAAAATAAACTTAAAAAATTTTAACTTAAAAATAAAAGAATTAAAATTATATATTTTATAAATATAAAGAAATTAAATTATTTATTTTTTTTAAAAAAAGGACTGTGGTTAAAATAAGTTGACAAAAATTTTAATTAAGCCTTTTTTTTTGGTGCGTTTTTGTTGCCCCAAGTGGTACAAAAAGAACAACCCACACACAGTAGCTAGCCAATGAAAGGAGGACAAGGTGGAGGTGAATCAGTGGGGTAAGCTTGTTTTGTTGAAATTTAGATTTAGCCTAAAATTTTGAATATTTAAAAATTGGCCAAATTAAATGACTAAAACTCAAGAACTCTAATATTCCATTTCAATTTCTCTAGCAAATCTATTGAGGAGATCATATTGGGCATGGGACATCAACTAGAAGACAATCTTTTGCAATTTGATTTGGCTGCTTCAAGGCTTGGGTTCAGCTCCTCTTTATTCGGTAGACAAACATGTTGTGCAAACTTCAATTTCATATCTATTGCTTACAGAACACTATTTTCTGTGTTTGCCTTTGTTTCTTCCCTTGAGAAAATTTTCAAGCATGAGCCGCTCCTGTCCCAAGTGCTTGAAGGCGCATGGATTCATAAGCTTAAGTATTTAACATGGAAAAAGGAAGGTTTTTTGGGTTGGTGGTGTAGGTAGAAGAAAGAAGACGAATGTGAAGGTTACAGTTGTGGGTTTGAAAGGAATTAAAAGATGATTTTTTTTTGTAGACTTTTTTGGGGTTTGATTTTAAAATTTTTGACTTGAAAACTTAGATAAAAAAAAATTAAATACATAGGTTAATTATATTGTTCTCAATAAGAAATTTTTTTTTTATCATATTAATGGAATTAGTAACAAGAAAAACAAATTCATTTAAAAAAAAAAAATCAGTGATATTCCTTGTACTAATGTGAAGAAGAACAAGATGGAAAGGAGGGGAAGCAAAAATTTTTTTTTTAAAGAAAATAGAACACAATGTGCTAATTTGTTTCAACTTTTTGTATTAAACTAATCCAAAAGAAAATTTCTCTATTCAACTAACTTGTTTTATAAATGGTTTGGTAATAATTGTTATCCTTTTCAATAGTTATTATGCTTTATTTTTTGAAATATTTTTTACGACCAAAACATAAATATCCTAAACCCTAAATCTATGACAATTAAGGTTATGTGATTTGAAATTATTTACTTTATCATCAAATATAACTATTTATGTTATGAGGTTTTATTTAGGAGTGAGTTAGGATTATACGTCAGTAGTCATATATAGCTATTTGTGTTATAAGATTAATTCATGAGTGAGTTGAGATTAATTTAATGGTCAGAAGTTGTTTGATGTTCTTGAATAATCAATTGAGCTTACTTTAAGACTCACACTTTTTCTCTTGTGGACTAATTAGTTAAGATCAATTGCATTGCATCTTTGAATCCTTTGTTACTTTAGTCAAATGAGACACATGAGTTCTATACATATGCTGATTTTAATTTAAAATATGCAGGTAGACAATTTGATAACCTTAATGAGCACTTAAGTATATATTATCTCAAAATTTTATCATTTTAGATGGTGATAATTGATCAAGGTCACTAATATTATGGTATAACTTTCAAATTACTAAATTAAGGAACTTAACTTTTAAATTATTCACATTTTTATTGTATTAGTAAATTAAATTAGGTAGTGATTTTTCAAACCAAAAAAAGCTACATGAAAATTCAATTAGAGGACTTGTGAGTGAGGTCTAGTAAGTCATGCCCAAGAACAACAAAGTAATACTCTTCACACAGTATCAATATATATCTCACTTTATGCCCATTTATTTTGTCCTAATCATTTTGTGCATTCTTTCCTTTCTCGAATGCAATAGATTGTACTTATTTTGTCATAGTTTGGTGGAATAGAGCAATCATTACAATGGTACATTGTACTCTTAATTCATAGTATGCTTACATTTCTGATTGTAATTTAATTAAGAACAATGAAACTCAAAAAAACAAAATTGCTCACAAATAACATAATATAAATAGCAAACACCAACAATAGTAGAAGAAAACATTGAGAGATCAATTAAACAACAGTAGAATTGTAGAGCTACAGCCTCAGTACTTCTCTCCAACAGCATGATTATTGGGCTTGCTGCTACAAGATTTTGTATGACAGTAATACTAAAAGAGTAAAACTCTTTTTGTCATTAATTTTTTTTTAAAATTGTTACTATAATTCTTGATTTTTTGTGTGTTAATTTAGTCAATCAACTTATGTTTATTTCGTTAATTTAATTCTCCTTCTAAGTCTATTAATAAAATTAGATGAAAATTTTTATGTGACACGTTAAATGTTGACATTGTCGTGACTGGGCAATCTGAGATGGCACAAGAGAAGGTGCTGGTGTAACAAACTTGAAAACAAAGCCGCTTTGATTAAAGGAAAACAAAATTTTGTGACCATCTCTGTTTCTCAACCTACTTTACCTGTGCTTCTTCCTATCACTTTCCTCATCATCTCTTACCCTCTCACTCTCCACATCTGAGCTATCTACGTCCCGCTTCACATACCCACGACTACTCTCGGGTGAATCCATACCAAGCTATCAATATGTAAATAACATAAAAACCAACTCTACCATTTTCATTTTACCGTGCACTATGCGGACAGCCAATGAGTCTATGCCATATGAACATGTCAGATGGGGTACTTGTGCCACTTGTGGCAAATAAGTCGTATCCTTCTTTTTTTGATTCTCACTGATCTCTGTTTTCCTTCACCAAACCAAAACCCATTTTCTGACCTCTCCCTCGATTGGAGCCAGTCCACCTAATCCTCAGGTCGCTTGATTAATTTATAAATCAAGTTTTATTCTCTGTTTCTATGATTCTAAATTAAAGGCAGTGACAAGTTTATTGGAGATTGTGAGCAATTGGAGTGACTTCGAGATCGAATGTCCGAGGATTACTCTCAGTGTCAGATGTTGATATGACCGAGAAAACGTCAACGGTGACAAAGCCTTTGCAGAAGTTAATTAGATGCGTTATCTTTGATTTGGATCGTACACTGCTTGACACAGGTTAGTTGAGGTTCTCCAACTTCAACTTTAATTGTAATTAGATTATATTTTCTTTCTCTGAACTCAAGTATAATTAGGATCAACTGTCTGTGTTCTTCTTGTTGGGTTTCTACTACTTGGTCAATAATACAGGTATTGTAATTTGATGGCAGGTAGCATTGTGAGTGATGTTTTAAAAGTAGCCTTAAGTAAGTATGGAAAGCAATGGGATGGAAGGGAAGTTCATAAAATAGTAGGAAAAACGTCATTTGAAGCTACTGCTCTAGTTGTGGAAGATTATGAGCTTTCTTGCTCAGCAAGTGAATTTATTTCAGAAATCACTCCATTGTTCTCTAATCAGTAACTTTCTGTTACCTGCGTTTTTCTTATTCATTTCTATATGTGGACAGAAGACATACGATATTTTGTTAATTAGATTTTGAATGTGTAATGCTATATGCTGCTGCCAATTACCATTGGATTTAATAATACTTACATACCCTTTAAGTACAATGTGGGCAGAGATGTCACTGGCTGCCTATGTTTGAGACTGGCTTATAAAACAAGTGAATCTAATGCATTATGTCACAATCTTCGTTGTTGATTACTGAGCTTCAAGGTTAAAGACTGAATTTTGATGGCTTATAATATCCATTTGTTTGTCTGACCATGAATGAGAAGTTACAAATATGGCTAAAGGTCGCTAGAGTTTGCCTCATGTTTTCCTAAAGGCTATCTTGAAGTTCTTAGCAAGGCTTGACAACTTAACTAAAAGTTTGGGAATATTTGGCATATCCGCCTGACCTATGTTTGCTTCTACCTTCATTTTCATTTCCTGAGCTGTTCTAGCTGTATAAATGCGGCTGATGTTTCTTGAACAGGAGCTTCACCTTGAACTAAAATGAAAAGAATCACATGAATTCCTACCTCACATTTCAATCTTCGGATGTTCTTAGACTGGATTATGTTAGGCTCATGATATTTACCTTCAACTTTCTTTATCTTATTTTATTTTATTTGTATATTTTGTTTTTTGTTAGAGAAGCTTGCTGGGACTGTACTGTATTTATCAATAGGCTGAGATGGTAGATGTTGCTATGACTTAAGCATGAATACAATTATATGGTTCACCAATTGAACTTGTGGTTCCAACTATTGAGGGAGTTTTTGTCTCAAGTTTGTTCTATTCTCATTTTAGGTGGCACAACATTAAAGCACTTCCTGGTGCCAATCGGTTGATTAAACATTTGAGGAGTCATGGTGTGCCAATGGCATTGGCATCAAACTCTCCGAAGGAAAACATAGAGACTAAAATATCTTATCATGATGGTTGACTTATTATAGAAACCTTTAAGCTGCATACTTCATTTGCTTCTTTGTGTGTGTGTGTGTGTGCGAATATTATTCTAAGCTTGATTGTTATTTATTTTCTCTGTATATAGGATGGAAAGATTCTTTCTCTGTCATAATTGGTGGAGATGAAGTCAGAACAGCAAAACCTTCTCCTGAAATGTGAGATGCAATAATGTTATTAGACGAGTCTTATTTGTCAATATAAGAAAGAGATTTTTTTCTACAAATTTTAATTGTGCTTTATTATATCAGATTCCTTGAAGCTTCTAAGAGGTTAAACATTGAGCCTTCCAGCTGTCTTGTCATTGAAGACTCTCTGTAAGTTCCTTA
>QAOA01000840.1:207250-326489 GCA_003255065.1 Cercis canadensis | reverse complement strand
CCCCCCCCCCCCCCCCCCCCCCCCCCCAACCACCGCCACCACCACCACCCTTAATAGAAGATTGTGAATTTTTTCTAGAGAATCTCTAACCATCGCCCCACTCTCCCCAGTGATTCCAGTTGGGGTTTGTAACATAGTACTCAATTCACAATCAAACGTCAATGAGGTTAGATAGTTGGCTTTCAAATAAATCATCTGTTGGCTTAGAATGACTTTTGTTCATGGCTTAGCCAGCTAACCCAAAGCCAAAAGGACTTTCTTTTTCTTGTATGGATGGCAGGTGGTTCTTAAGGAAGAGGAGAATATATTTTGATTAGATTCCTTTTAGTTACTCAGTGTTTGCTTATCTGAAAAAACAGAGAGAGGGAATGATTTTGGTGCATTGGGACTTTGGATTTGTATGAAATTTGTGAGAAACCACATAATATATTGATTTTCTTGACAAAATTAATTAATAATTCATCAATGTGTGCCAAGACTGAACTACGATTAGTTCTTCAGTTAGTTTGGTTTACATTTTCTTTTTACAATTTCTCTTGTCGTGGCAATTTATCTAGATCTTNAATTCATCAATGTGTGCCAAGACTGAACTACGATTAGTTCTTCAGTTAGTTTGGTTTACATTTTCTTTTTACAATTTCTCTTGTCGTGACAATTTATCTAGATCTTGGTTTGACATAACAGCAAGTGCATGAACTTTATCAATGAATCTACCATTCACACTTTGATACTTTGAACTAGGACTTTGTAATTTGTTTTAATAGCTTTCTTATTCTGAAGGGATGCTTATTAAAATGGATATTTCTAGTTTATCTGCTGTATTTCAGAAATCTCCAATTTTTGTATCTTTACTGTTAACATGATAGACAAAATGATATCTGCACAATTCTTGTTGCATGTTGGGTAACTCTTCCTATGATCTGTAGTGATTGTTGTATTATACATATTTAGATAGCTCACTTTAAAGTAGCTGAATTACCTCTTGACTGCTTCCTTATTTTCTGCAAGGTTTTAACATGGCAATGGTGATTTTTATCCTTGACTATTTTCTGTTATACTTACTCTCACTCTTGAGATCTTTTCTTCCTAAACTCATTTTTACTTGGCTACTTCAGACCTGGTGTTACTGCAGGTAAGGCTGCTGAAATGGAAGTGGTTGCTGTACCATCCCTTCCAAAACAGTCCCATCTCTACACTGCTGCAGATGAGGTGATCAATTCCCTACTTGATTTGCAACTTGAAAAGTGGGGTCTACCTCCGTTTGAAGATTGTAAACCCGAAGCCCTTAAGATTGTCTTTTTCGTGTGTGTCATGTTTCCTTTTCTATATGTGATTTTAGTTAAACTAGTATTCTAAATTGTTGCAGGGGTGGAGGGTACTTTGCCAATAAACCCTTGGTATATTGGTGGTCCAGTCATCAAGGGATTTGGCCGTGGCTCAAAGGTACTAGGGATCCCCACAGGTCTGTCAAAAACTGGAGATATGACTCAACTGAGAAATAGATAAACAAGAAAACAGCTACTATGATGGCTATACCAATTTTCTTCTGTGGTTGCTTGTTTTATGAGCTTGAGACCCTGAGTTTTGTACTTTGCCTGCTGAAAATTATTTGGACCATGCTATCTGAAACAACTTTTGGTTTATAATATACTAAAAATTTCTACTCTGTTTTCTTCCAGCTAATTTATCAGCCGAAGGCTATTCAGATGTCCTTGTGGAACATCCTGCGGGTGTCTATTTTGGTTGGGCCGGCTTAGCTGGACGAGGCGTTTTTAAAATGGCTATGAGCATTGGCTGGAATCCATATTTCAACAACAAGGAAAAGACCATAGTGAGTGTTATCTTGACTAACATAAACCTGCAGCTAGAACTTGTTGGCCCTCAGAATTTTCTGATGATGTATGTTTTTGTGATGTAGGAACCATGGTTACTTCACAAATTTGATGATGATTTCTATGGGGAAGAGCTGCGGCTTGTCATAGTTGGTTACATAAGTCCCGAGGTATTATCGGATAAATATTTATCTTGTATTCTTACAATTTGTCTTCGTTTCTCGCTTGTCCTGGACCTGCTTTCATAGTTTCACTGAAATTCAGACATTATGTATAACAGGCCAATTTTGCATCCCTTGAGAGCCTGATAGATAAGATTCATGAAGATGGTAGAACTGCTGAGAGAGCTCTAGATCTTCCCTTGTATTCAAGTTACAAGAATGATCCATATTTGAGAAGCTCATAGTAGCATGGTGGAGGTCAATCATTGAATTTGTTATACCTCATCCACTCTGGTCGGTGGAGCTCATATATTCTCCTGTTGCAGATGACCTGGATTTGTAATAGTAATAGTTTTTTTATTTAAAAAAAATAATTCAAATCACGCTCCTTCCAGGGCCATAAACGAACAGTTTCGATCATGTTGCCTCAGTGATGGCATATAATCATTATAATGCAATGTGATCTATTTTTTTTTGGTAACCAACGGGGCAAAAGCCCAAAGCAAAAGAAAAACTACAGAGATCTAGGAAAAGACACTCCACTGGAGTCTTCCCTCAAAAGAGTCCTCGGTCATGGGCTTCCCTAGCCATAGCATCTGCACACCTATTTCCTTCTCTAAAGACATGGGTGAAACACAGCTCCCAGTCTTGGCATTGCATGTCCCGAAGCTCTTGAATCAAAGAGAAGCAAGGGTGAGTAAGGTTAACATAGTTATAGAGCAGCTGTAACTACTTTGAAAGTCAGATTCTACAAGAACTTTCTGCAACCCTAGCTGCCAGGCCAACCTTACTCCATAAACCATTCCCCAAAGTTCAGCAATAGTAATAGAACACTGGCCTAAGAAAACCAGCAACAAAGCCACCTGTAGCATCGCGAATCAACCCACCACAAGCAGCAGTCATAGAGGAAGCAAACATTGACCCATCTATGTTAACTTTAAACCAACCCAAGGGAGGGAAACTCCAAGCGATGAAGGCAGGGGAACTACATTTTCTCCGCACAGAAGCCAAAGAGCTCACCTTATACGCAGCAAAGTCCCTTACGCGACCCAAAATCTGAAAGACCAGGTCCGCTTCTGCATGACGTCCATCATTGAACACCCAGTCGTTCCACGATTGCCGTAATGCATGGAGAGCAACCGCGAATGTGTGTGGCCAGTCTTTACCCAGACGTAAATCATCCTTAAGATTAATAAGGATCCAATTATCATCATTCAACCTGAAGAAGCTATCCCAAGCTATTGGTTTCACTAACCTCCACCAAATCGGCCTCACCGAGCTACAATCACGAAAAGCATGAAGAATAGTTTCTGCATGGAGGTCGCATCTTGGGCATAACGGGTTGGGAGCCATATCCTGGCCTCTCTCAATGTGATCTATGAGACACGCATAATTGTAATAAATTTATTGCCATCATGGTTTTTATTATTTAATGTGGCTATGCTGTTGAGTGCTCTAAGCCATTTTGCTCTCATGAATTTCATAAGCCTTCTCCTATTCAGGGCTATACAATTCAATTGTTAAGCAAGCAGTCCGATGGTTTTAATAGAAAAAGCGTCTTGAAAGTTGAGTAAACATTTTGACAAAAAAAAAAATCACTATCTACTATCACATTCTTTTACATCTCTTATAGCAGTATAGTTCTGTTCTTGTTTGTTTGTTTTATATTTAAGGTATTCTTACACTATTTAGATATGTGACTAATCCCTGTTAAAGACGGGAGCAATAAGCGGTAAATTTCTCTCAATAAGTGCGACTTTAAGATTTCGAACTTAAGATCTTTATCTTAGAATGCTTTGGAATTCAACTTATTTTTATTGAGCCAACACCTTGTTGGTTATAGTTGTATAGTTAGTAACATCCAAATTTAATTAAGAGAAAATTATTATTTGAGTTATAAAATGGTAGATAGACATTCCAATTCCTTGCTACTTTGTTTTTCGTTCCAAACAAACAAAAATTACATTATATTTGTTGTTTCAAATTTGGGATATTTGTTTTTGCAGGTCACCTGATGGTTCATGCTTCCTTGCTAGTTCTGATGATAATACACTCCGATTATTCACTTTGTAAGTTTGTGTTTAACAATCTTCTTCTTTATTATGCTTCTTTGGTTGTTAAACAGAAAAATGTAATTAAATGTTAATGTGTGGATTTCCTCAAAAAAAAAAAAAAGTGATTTGTAAAGCTTTTTGTGAATAATGTGTTTGCTTTTGGATTGTCAATACAGCTCGAATACTGTTATTATATGTAGGAAACTTCTAAACACAAGTACAGGTTTTACAGAATGGTGTGTCATGTAGGACTTCAATGAACTTTTATGTGGCTCAAAATTTGTAGGGCGGCATATTTCGAAGTTGTTATACTTGGGCTTGTCCTATATTTCTGTAAAAGAATTCTAAATAAAAATGTTGTCGGAATAGCACTATTCATGTCTCTAATATCATTCAAACAATTCATTTTCTAGGGAAAAGGGAATTAAATGTTATGGACCTTTCAGAAAACTTTAATTGTTGCATTCTACATTGTACTTCAGCATTTTGTTGATTATCGGTAATTACTCCATGCCTTTTACTTTGACAGACCAGATGGTGAAAGTGACATTCTTCATGGTGCTTGTTCTGTTGATTTAGACTATGGTAAGATTGCAACCATGGAGTTTTATGTTTGAATAAATACTGTCTCACAATCAGCTTTGACCAAAATTCAACTTTTGATAAACCAAGTGAATGGGTCTGCCTGAAAATTTCTATTATTGGAATGGTTGAGAATGAGAAATTTCACTAAACTTTGATGATATGTTAATCTGAGTGAAGTGGAGTTTAAAAGTTTATTAAAACTGCTACTGTTGTGGCTGCAGATTCCTTTGCTGCAAATCTAGTCATGAGTGAAGGAGAGTCTATATATGACTTTTGTTGGTATCCTTTCATGTCTGCCTTAGGTGCTTCTATAGCCTTTTTTAATGTGAGAATATGAATACTTTTGCTGCTGTACAGACTTAATATTGTACCAGCTGTTCCACTTTCCAGTTATTCTGCTTATATACTTGGATAGAGATGTCAATATAACGATTTTTGGCACAAACGTTTGTTGACACTTCAGATCCAGTGACCAATGTTTTTGCAACAACCACTCGTGACCATCCAATACATCTCTGGGATGCTACTTCAGGCCAGGTACTTGAATGATTAGCGTTGAAGTAACTTTTACTCTAGATAAGCTATTTTATGAATGCCTGTCAATTTTCTGATCAGAGTGTTCCAGTGCTTAACATGCACACCATATGCAATATAAACTGACACAAGACACAGGATACGACAGAACATGTGCCTGTGTGTGTGAACATCAACCATGCCTAGAAAGTATTTAAGAAGTATTGGATGCTCAAATTTAATATTTTTTATTCCAAAATGGAAGGCAGGAGTATTGAGGCAACAAAAAGTTGTGCTAAGTGGCTGTGAACAGGGACATAGTTCCTCTATTTGGTGCTTCATGGGTTGTTATTGTTACTCCTGTTGTCATAAGCAGCTTTGAAACCCATTGTGCTTTCTATGCTGCTATTTTTTGCTGACGTTACTTTTTCTGAAACTTGCAGCTACGTTGCACATATCGGGCCTATGATGCTATGGATGAAATTACTGCTGCCTTTTCAATTGCATTTAATCCTGCTGGGTCTAAGTAAGCAAGATATTTCTTTGCTAGGACCTGTAAATCATATAGTGTTGTTACATAATGGAATGTTCTGTGATAACAATACGTTTCATGCTTCCCAGTTTTTCCCTTCAAATCTCTCTTTGATAACCATTCTTTGGGATAATAAAGCACAACCCTTAGATTTATGTTCATTACTGTTATTAGAAAGTAGACGACACTCCAATAACGGACAATGTTAAAATTTTGGAAGATTGTGCCATAGTAAGGAGCAATATTTAGTATTTTTGTCTGTGGTTGTTGTGTTGTCATCTGATTCTCCCTTGTTTTTGAAAATTGTGGTTTAAATTTTTCTTCACCCTGACTTAATAGATAGACATATGTTCTGACTTAATTTGTGAAAATTATTAAAAGATGATCAAATACATAAAACTATTGATTTGTCTTGCTGGATACAACAAATGTATTAGGGTTTTTGATTTACATCGCCCTGGAAGAGATTGTCATTTACACTCAACAGTTAAAGATAACAAAGAAGGCCAAACAGGTGATTTTTTGTAATTTGAGTTACTAAGTGGAGTATTGTTGATAATAAAATCTCTAAAACAATCAGATGAATATACTACATTATTACATGTATTATATCAGGGCATGAGTGTTTTACTGAATGGCCTGGATGTATTAAATTGTTTTGTACCTTTTTTTTCACCGGTGTTCGGGCTTTGCCCAACTAATTCGGTTTCGAGCCGAGAAGGACCACAAAGGGCGGTAAAGTTCTCCCAACAAACGCAGCTACATTCCCAAGGCTTCGAACTCGAGACCCTTGGTTAAGCTAGAATAACCTTTTACCAGTTGATCTATACGCTTGTTGATAATTGTGTTGTACCTTTCAGCCTAACTAATGTGTGTTTGATGTAGTTGCCTTGTAGCAAAATAGTTATAAAGCACTAGTGAAGTTCCTAGATCTGTGATTAGTTCTTCTTTGGTGCTTGATTACTGTATGCAGCTGCCTCTCAGCAGTAGTGTTCAGGGGCTATCAATTTTATAATACTGGTTTGAAAAGTGAATAAGATGCTACATCTTACTGTTATATTCTCGAATAGTCTCAATTGAATCACAGTTTAATTATGGATTATGTAAGTGCGAGTGTGCCTTTAGTGATTAGTGAATATATTTTATATAGATAAACATGTATAATATATTATATTAAATACTTTAAAATATATGAATTTTTTGATAAAAAAAATATCATAAAATATATAGAATTCCTAATCTCTTCCTTCACAGATGCATTTACTCTCTTTTTGTCTGGTTGGTTTTCGACTTCCACAAGACTAATCACCACCTGAACTAGCATACGACGTCGTATCTGTGACTTGGACTCTTGGCTAATCAAGGCAAGAGCAAGACCAAGAGCAAGACGCAGAACCACCAAGGCTAGGTAGTTGCTTGCTTCGACTTTTTTTTTCTTCATCAAATCACTCCCAATCATTGCAATCGAAATCGCAGTAAATTGAGAGAACACCAATTTTATAGATTTTTATTCTGTGCCGTCTGATGCTTTTTAATTGACGTGGCACAATCCCAATGTGGACTGCAAGAAACTACAGCAAATATGGACAGGAGGTGATCGGCAAGCCTTTTTTTTTTTCTTTTCGTTTTTTGTTTTGGTTTGCAATTTTATTTTTCTGTTTCTTTAAAAATAAATAATTTAATCTCTTTATATTAATAAAATATATAATTTTAATCGGTCAAAATTTTTTAAGTCCAATATGTAAAGTTCTCTTATTCATAATCTCATCATTCATATTGAATAGTTACGTCTTGTGAAACTTCTCACCAAATTTCAGCTCGATCTAACGGTGAATGCATTTAGATCTTTGATAAGATGAAAATTTTTAATTTTTGTATTTTGAGCTGAATCTCATCATTAGATCGAGCTAAATTTTTTTTGAAGAGATTTACAAGATATAACTCTTTAATTTGAAAGGTGTGATTATAAATCAGAGAACTTTACATCTTTCAATAGACTTAAAAAATTTTAATTAAAAAATAAAAGGGCTAAAATTTTATATTTTATTAATATAAAACAATTAAATTATTTATTTTTTAAAAACGAGGATCATAAAGTTTAAGCAGTTAAAATAAATCGACAAAAATTTTAATTAAGCCTTCTGTTTTTCGTTTCTCACTTATCTCTGTTTTCCTTCGCCAAACCAAAACCCATTTTCTGACCTCTCCCTCGATTGGAGCCAGTCCACCTAATCCTCAGGTCGCTTGATTAATTTATAAATCAAGTTTTATTCTCTGTTTATATGATTCTAAATTAAAGGCAGTGACAAGTTTATTGGAGATTGTGAGCAATTGGAGTGAACTTCGAGATTGAATGTCCGAGGATTACTCTCAGTGTCAGATGTTGATATAACCGAGAAAATGTCAACGATGACAAAGCCTTTGCAGAAGTTAATTAGCTGCGTTATCCTTGATTTGGATGGTACACTGCTTAACACAGGTTAGTTGATGTTCTCCAACTTCGACTTTAATTGTAATTAGATTATATTTTCTTTCTCTGAACTCAAGTATAATTAGGATCAACTGTCTGTGTTTTTCTTGTTGGGTTTCTATTACTTGGTCAATAATACAGGTATTGTAATTTGATGGCAGATGGCATTGTGAGTGATGTTTTAAAAGTAGCCTTAAGTAAGTATGGAAAGGAATGGGATGGAAGGGAAGTTCATAAAATAGTAGGAAAAACGCCATTTGAAGCTACTGCTCTAGTTGTGGAAGATTATGGGCTCTCTTGCTCAGCAAGTGAATTTATTTCAGAAATCACTCCATTGTTCTCTAATCAGTAACTTTCTGTTACCTGCGTTTTTCTTATTCATTTCTATATGTGGACAGAAGACATAAGATATTTTGTTAATTAGATTTTGAATGTGTAATGCTATATGCTGCTGCCAATTACCATTGGATTTAATAATGCTTACATACCCTTTAAGCACAATGTGGGCAAAGATGTCACTGGCTGCCTATGTTTGAGACTGGCTTATAAAACAAGAGAATCTAATGCATTATGTCACAATCTTCATTGTTGATTACTGAGCTTCAAGGTTAAAGAATGAATTTTGATGGCTTATAATATGCATTTGTTTGTCTGACCATGAATGAGAAGTTACAAATATGGCAAAAGGTCGCTAGACTTTGCCTCATGTTTTCCTAAAGGCTATCTTAAAGTTCTTAGCAAGGCTTGACAACTTAACTAAAAGTTTGGGAATATTTGGTATATCCGCCTGACCTATGTTTGCTTCTACCTTCATTTTCATTTCCTGAGCTGTTCTAGCTGTATAAATGCGGCTGATGTTTCTTGTACTGGGGCTTCACCTTGAACTAAAATGAAAAGAATCACATGAATTCCTACCGCACATTTCAATCTTCGGATGTTCTTAGACTGGAATATGTTAGGCTCATGATATTTACCTTCAACTTTCTTTGTCTTATTTTATTTTATTTGTATATTTTGTTTTTTGTTAGAGAAGCTTGCTGGGATTGTTTTGTATTTATCAATAGGCTGAGATGGTAGATGTTGCTATGACTTAAGCATGAATACAATTATATGGTTCACCAATTGAACTTGTGGTTCTAACTATTGAGGGAGTTTTTGTCTCAAGTTTGTTCTATTCTCATTTTAGGTGGCACAACATTAAAGCACTTCCCGGTGCCAATCGGTTGATTAAACATTTGAGGAGTCATGGTGTGCCAATGGCATTGGCATCAAACTCTCCGAGGGAAAACATAGAGACTAAAATATCTTATCATGATGGTTGACTTATTATAGAAACCTTTAAGCTGCATACTTCATTTGCTTCTTTGTGTGTGTGTGTGTGTGCATATTATTCTAAGCTTGATTGTTATTTATTTTCTCTGTATATAGGATGGAAAGATTCTTTCTCTGTCATAATTGGCGGAGATGAAGTCAGAACAGCGAAACCTTCTCCTGAAATGTGAGATGCAATAATGTTATTTGACCAGTCTTACTTGTCTATATAAGAAAGATATTTTTTTCTACAAATTTTAATTGTGCTTTATTATATCAGATTCCTTGAAGCTTCTAAGAGGTTAAACATTGAGCCTTCCAGCTGTCTTGTCATTGAAGACTCTCTGTAAGTTCCTTAACTTTTTTTTTCCCCAAATGCTGATTCTGCTTGATATCTGGCATCCCATACTAGCTCTAAGTCTTCTTTAATGTTTACACTTCCTCTCGGAATATTAGTGCTTAAAATTCTTAATATCCCCTTAATTTAAATTCATATTTTTGTAAAACAAAAAGATAGCATCCTCTCCTCCTCCCTCCCCCTCCCTTAAAAGAAGATTGTGAATTTTTTCTAAAGAATCTCTAACCATCGCCCCACTCTCCCCAGTGATTCCAGTTGGGGTTTGTAACATAGTACTCAATTCGCAATCAAATGTCAATAAAGTTAGATAGTTGGCTTTCAAATAAATCATCTGTTGGCTTAGAATGACTTTTGTTCATGGCTTAGCCAGCTAACCCAAAGCCAAAAGGACTTTCTCTTTCTTGTGAGGATGGTAGGTGGTTCTTGAGGAAGAGGAGAATATATTTTGATTAGATTCCTTTTAGTTACTTAGTGTTTGCTTATCTGAAAAAACAGAGAGGGAATGATTTTGGTGCATTGGGACTTTGGATTTGTATGAAATTTGTGGGAAACCACATAATATCCTGATTTTCTTGACAAAATTATTCAATAATTCATCAATGTGTGCCAAGACTGAACTACGATTAGTTCTTCAGTTAGTTTTGTTTACATTTTCTTTTTACAATTTCTCTTGTCGTGACAATTTATCTAGATCTTGGTTTGACATAACAGCAAGTGCATGAATTTTATCAATGAATCTACCCTTCACACTTTGATACTTTGAACTAGGACTTTGTAATTTGTTTTAATAGCTTACTTATTCTGAAGGGATGCTTATTAAAATGGATATTTCTAGTTTATCTGCTGTATTTCAGAAATCTCCAATTTTTGTATCTTTACTGTTAACATGATAGACAAAATGATATCTGCACAGTTCTTGTTGCATGTTGGGTAACTCTTCCAATGATCTGTAGTGATTGTTGTATTATACATATTTAGATAGCTCACTTTAAAGTAGCTGAATTACCTCTTGACTGCTTTCTTATTTTCTGCGAGGTTTTAACATGGCAATGGTGATTTTTATCCTTGACTATTTTCTGTGTTACTTACTCTCACTCTTGAGATCTTTTTTCCTAAACTCATTTATACTTGGCTACTTCAGACCTGGTGTTACTGCAGGTAAGGCTGCTGAAATGGAAGTGGTTGCTGTACCATCCCTTCCAAAACAGTCCCATCTCTACACTTCTGCAGATGAGGTGATCAATTCCCTACTTGATTTGCAACTTGAAAAGTGGGGTCTACCTCCGTTTGAAGATTGTAAACCCAAAGCCCTTAAGATTGTCTTTTTCGTGTGTGTCATGTTTCCTTTTCTATATGTGATTTTCGTTAAACTAGTATTCTAAATTGTTGCAGGGGTGGAGGGTACTTTGCCAATAAACCCTTGGTATATTGGTGGTCCTGTCATCAAGGGATTTGGCCGTGGCTCAAAGGTACTAGGGATCCCCACAGGTCTGTAAAAACTGGAGAAATTTTCTGTTGTGAAGATATGTTTATCCTCTGGGTATATTTGGAATGAAATTGAAATATATATATCAACTTTACCTTGTGTCATATGACTCAACTGAGAAATAGATAAACAAGAAATGGGTAATTGAAGAAAACAGCTACTATGATGGCTATACAAATTTTCTTCTGTGGTTGCTTGTTTTATGAGCTTGAGACCCTGAGTTTTGTAATTTGACCGCTGAAAATTATTTGGACCATGCTATCTGAAACAATTTTTGGTTTATAATATATACTAAAAATTTCTATTCTGTTTTCTTCCAGCTAATTTGTCAGCCGAAGGCTATTCAGATGTCCTTGTGGAACATCCTGCGGGTGTCTATTTTGGTTGGGCCGGCTTAGCAGGACGAGGCGTTTTTAAAATGGCCATGAGCATTGGCTGGAATCCATATTTCAACAACAAGGAAAAGACCATAGTGAGTGTTATCTTGACTAACATACACCTGCAGCTAGAACTTGTTGGCCCTCAGAATTTTCTGATGGTGTTTGTTTTTGTGATGTAGGAACCATGGTTACTTCACAAATTTGATGATGATTTCTATGGGGAAGAGCTGCGGCTTGTCATAGTTGGTTACATACGTCCCGAGGTATTATCGGATAAATATTTATCTTGTATTCTTACAATTTGTCTTCATTTCTTGCTTGTCCTGGACCTGCTTTCCTAGTTTCACTGAAATTCAGGCATTATGTACAACAGGCCAATTTTGCATCCCTTGAGAGCCTGATAGATAAGATTCATGAAGATGGTAGAACTGCTGAGAGAGCTCTAGATCTTCCCTTGTATTCAAGTTACAAAAATGATCCATATTTGAGAAGCTCATAGGAGCATGGTGGAGGTCAATCATTGAATTTACAAGATTGAATTTGTTATATCTCATCCACTCTGGTCGGTGGAGTTCATATATTCTCTTGTTGCAGATGACCTGGATTTGTAATAGTAATAGTTTTTTTTTTTAAAAAAAAAAAAAATTTCAAATGATGCTTCTTCGAGGGCCATAAACGAACAGTTTTGATCATGTTGCCTCAGAAATGGCATATAATCATTATAATGCAATGTGATTTATGAGACACGCATAATTGTAATAAATTTATAGCCATCATGGTTTTTATTATTTAATGTGGCTATACTGTTGAGTGCTCTAAGTCATTTTGCTCTCATGAATTTCATAAGCCTTCTCCTATTCAGGGCTATACAATTCTATCGTTAAGCAAGCACTTCGATGGTTTTAATAGAAAAAGCGTCTTGAAAGTTGAGTAAACATTTTAACAAAAAAAAAAAAAATCACTATCTCCTATAACATTTTTTTATACCTCCTATAGCAGTATATTTTTTTTTTTTAAAAAAATACCTAAAGTATTCTTACACAGATAGGGGATTAATTCTTGTTTGGGACATGAGCAGTAAGCAGTAAATTTCTCTCAACAAGTGAGACTTTAAGAATTTAAACTTAAGATTTTTAGCTTTGAATGTCTTTGAGTTCAACTTGTTTCCATTGAACTAACACTTTGTTGGGTATAACAGTATAGTTAGTAACATTTAAATTTAATTAAGAGAAAATTATTATTTGAGTTATAAAATTTATAAAAAAAAAATTATTTATAAATATTAATTTTAATTTGATTCTTTCAACGTTATTTATGTAAACAATGAATTATTTGTCAATAAATTATTTGTTTTGTTTTTATGATTAATTTTATGGGATACTCAAAATAATATCATTTAACATTATGTAATTATTATGTTTATATATCTTATTTAAATATGTTAATCACATATTATTAATATAATAATTATTTTAACCTCAATTTATTTTAATCGATATGATAGACACTTACTTTCAAAAAAGGTGATTTCACATCAATAGTGTTTTATTCCCAGGTTTGGAAAATGAGAGAAATTCCCTCCATAAATTATTTTAACGAATTAATTTATTTTAGGAGAATCACACATTCACATCACTCAGTCGCTACACTAGTCAAGGGAGTTACAGCGCACAAGTTAATGCTAGAAAGGGTATCGAAAGCTGAGTCAGTAACTCAGAGCTAGTAGAGAAGCATACGTTTGGACCCAATTTTTGGCGGTAACAGCAAAATTCTCAAATACCACTTCTCTGTGGCTTCGGCAGCAGAATCATGGAAGAAGAAGAAGGGTATCTTCATAACCAATCCGATTCCCCCAACGAAAATGCAGCACAGACCGAACCCAGCAAACAAGACTACTCATTTCCCGTGCTTCAGCTCGATGCCCCTCCTCAGAGAATCTACCATTTTCACCACCAGTTCAAAACTCCTACAAACCCTAACAATTTTCTCAAGGGCGTCAAATGGTAGATAGACATTCCAATTCCTTGCTACTTTGTTTTTCGTTCCAAACAAACAAAAATTACATTATATTTGTTGTTTCAAATTTGGGATATTTGGGTTTTCAGGTCACCTGATGGTTCATGCTTCCTTGCTAGTTCTGATGATAATACTCTCCGAGTATTCACTTTGTAAGTTTGTGTTTAACAATCTTCATCATCTTCTTCTTTATTATGCTTCTTTGGTTGTTAAACAGAAAAATGTGATTAAATGTTAATATGTGGATTTCCTAAAAAAAAAAAAAAAAAGTGATTTGTAAAGCTTTTTGTGAATAATGTGTTTGCTTTTGGATTTTCAATACAGCTCGAATACTGTTATTACATGTAGGAAACTTCTAAACAGAAGGAAAGGTTTTACAGAATGGTGTGTCATGTAGGACTTCAATGAACTTTTATATGGCTCAAAATTTGTAGGGCGGCATATTTCAAAGTTGTTATACTTGGGCTTATCCTATATTTCTGTAAAAAAATTCTAAATAAAAATGTTGTCGGAATAGCACTATTCATGTCTCTAATATCATTCAAACAATTCATTTTCTAGGGAAAAGGGAATTAAATGTTATGGACTTTTCAGGAAACTTTAATTGTTGCATTTTACATTGTACTTCAGCATTTTGTTGATTATCGGTAATTACTTCATGCCTTTTACTTTGACAGACCAGATGGTGAAAGTGACATTCTTCATGGTGCTTGTGCTGTTGATTTAGACTATGGTAAGATTGCAACCATGGAGTTTTCTGTTTGAATAAATACTGTCTCACAATCAGCTTTGACCAAAATCTAACTTTTGATAAACCAAGTGAATGGGTCTGCCTGAAAATTTCTATTATTGGAATGGTTGAGAATGAGAATTTTCACTAAATTTTGATGATATGTTAATCTGAGTGAAGTGGAGTTTAAAAGTTTATTAAAATTGCTACTGTTGTGGCTGCAGATTCCTTTGCAGCAAATCTAGTCATGAGTGAAGGAGAGTCTATATATGACTTTTGTTGGTATCCTTTCATGTCTGCCTCAGGTGCTTCTATAGCCTTTTTTAATGTGAGAATATGAATACTTTTGCTGCTGTACAGACTTAATATTGTACCAGCTGTTCCACTTTCCAGTTATTCTGCTTATATACTTGGATAGAGATGTCAATATAATGATTTTTGGCATAAACTTCTGTTGACACTTCAGATTCAGTGACCAATGTTTTTGCAACAACCACTCGTGACCATCCAATACATCTCTGGGATGCTACTTCAGGCCAGGTACTTGAATGATTAGCGTTGAAGTAACTTTTGCTCTAGATAAGCTATTTTATGAATGCCTGTCAATTTTCTGATCACAGTGTTCCAGTGCTTAACATGCACACCATATGCAATATAAACTGACACAAAGACACAGGATACGACAGAACATGTGCCTGTGTGTGTGAACATCAACCATGCCTAGAAAGTATTTAAGAAGTATTGGATGCTGAAATTTAATATTTTTTATTCCAAAATGGAAGGCAGGAGTATTGAGGCAACAAAAAGTTGTGCTAAGTGGCTGTGAACAGGGACATAGTTTCTCTATTTGTTGCTTCATGGGTTGTTATTGTTACTTCTGTTGTCATAAGCAGCTTTGAAACCCATTGTGCTTTCTATTCTGCTATTTTTGCTGACGTTACTTTTTCTGAAACTTGCAGCTACGTTGCACATATCGGGCCTGTGATGCTATGGATGAAATTACTGCTGCCTTTTCAATTGCATTTAATCCTGCTGGGTCTAAGTAAGCAAGATATTTCTTTGCTAGGACCTGTAAATCATATAGTGTTGTTACATAATGGAATGTTCTGTGATAACAATACGTTTCATGCTTCCCAGTTTTTTCCTTCAAATCTCTCTTTGATAAACATTCTTTGGGATAATAAAGCACAGCCCTTAGATTATGTTCATTACTGTTAAAATTTTGGAAGATTGTGCCATGGTAAGGAGCAATATTTAGTATTTTTGTCTGTGGTTGTTGAGTTGTCATCTGATTCTCCCTTGTTTTGAAAATTGTGGTTTAAAGTTTTCTTCACCCTGACTTAATAGATAGACTTATGTGCTGACTTAATTTGTGAAAATTATTAAAAGATGATCAAATACATAAAACTATTGATTTGTCTTGCAGGATTTTTGCTGGATACAACAAATGTATTAGGGTTTTTGATTTACATCGCCCTGGAAGAGATTGTCATTTGCACTCAACAGTTAAAGATAACAAAGAAGGCCAAACAGGTGATTTTTGTAATTTGAGTTACTAAGTTGAGTATTGTTGATAATAAAATCTCTAAAACAATCAGATGAATATACTACATTATTACAGGTATTATATCTGCAATGGCTTTTTCCCCGTCTCATACTGGGATGCTAGCTTTGGGTTCTTACAACCAAAGTACTGCTATTTATAGGGAAGATAATATGGAACTCCTATATGTTTTGCATGGTCAAGAAGGTGGGATTACACATGTAAGTCAGAATTCTTGTTAATAGTTGGTTCTCATTTTATAATCAAGAAGTAAGCACAAAATTTTCTCCTCCTTCAGGTCCTGTTCTCCAGAGATGGAAATTATTTATATACAGGAGGCCGGAAGGTAAAATTTGCCCTTATCTATAATTGCTCAAATGATTAGTACATGTTATTGCTTTCATTGGCATCCTATCACCGTCTAAAATCTTAAACAACTTAGATCATATTCTCTTTGCAGCTAATGGGTACTTCAAACCATTGATGTTTCTGATACATTTAGTTTTTGTTTGTGTTAACATTATTTTGCACCATATATGCTATTAGTCAATTTCTAACCTTCAAATTCTCTGAAGGACCCTTATATACTTTGCTGGGATGTACGCAAAGCTGTTGATTGTGTCTACAAGTAAGTTATATTCTCCAATTTCATTTAACCATGGTTTATCCATGAATATTTCATGTGAAATCAATAATAGTATATAAGGAATAGAACTATGAAGTATGTATGCACATAAACAAACTAAAATCAGAGTTATGATTGAAGACTATATAATAAGTTCCATCCACTAAAGCACTGCCCTGAAAATAAAGGATTGAAATTTCTTGTTCAATCACAATTATAGGATTTTCTAATTATTTATTACTTTAATAACCACCAAGAGGGTGTGCATACTATACCTTTCAAAAGACTCAAAGTACCCTGGTTACTACCTGAAGCTGCTACTGATTAAACGTTAGTACACTTTAAACCAAAAGCTCAATTTTCATGCAATGTTGCTTTGTTATGCTAAGTTCGATTCTGAATGAGCTGCTTTTTTGGCACTTTAAAATTGTTGTTTGCTATCTAATATCATCATATGGTTTCTCATTATGATTACATTACCTGTCATATGAACCCTTGATTGACCAACCAATTTTTTACCTTAATTGTTTTTCAAAATTGTTTAAGAATTTTATATTCATATTTATTCCATAATAATGCATGGAACTGAAAACTGAGGCGGCTGCCCATATGTACCTTGTTATTAGGTTATACAGATCATCAAAAAACACCAATCAGAGGATACTTTTTGATATTGAGCCTTCTGGGCAGCATCTTGGTACAGGTGGTCAGGTATGTTCTATTTTGATAATTTTTGTTGTGTAGCCCTAGCAATGACATTGAATTAACATTTTTTTAATGTTTCTAAATATTTTTTTTTTGGGCTTCAGGATGGTTTTGTTCATTTGTATGATCTTCAAACTGGGCAATGGGCGTCAGCTTTCCAAGCTTCATTAGGTACTATAATCTTGTATCCTTAAAGGATGCTATTGGTTCTTGTTTATCTTAAACTTTGCTTTGATATGAAATTGGTCTAATCTGAGATGATCTCATATGTGATTAGTTGTCTTCTAGTATTATGCCATATTTAGAACAACCTCTCCACAATATCTGTTCTCACTTCACGCTTCTTTGCCACTTCAAATGACGTCTTGCTTCATCTCCCTCTAATGCTTAAAAGTTTCATACTTAAAACTTTCTCACTTTCTTTATAGTGCTGCAATCATATCTCTGTTGAACATTAATGGAATAATATCAGTCGACTATTCATTGTCAACTATTCAACTTAGATTGATTAAATCTTTTTGATAATAACATCCTATTTTTACCTCATAGTTCCTCGGGTTGCTGATAGTCCGTCTTGGACATCCTCTTCCTCATTATACTTATTTTATAAACTTGTTTTGACATTCTCGTTGTCCTTATTATAAACCATGCAGACATTTTAGCAATCAAATAGATCTCCTGTAGAATTAGATGGTCAGTACTTCAATTACATGACTCCAATTTGTCTACTTATGCCTTTCATCCTAATTCCATGGAACAACCCCTGCTGACATTTATCCTAAATTCTTTCCTCTATTTCTGTCTTTCTTAAAACTTTCCTCTTTTGATTGAGAAGAATTTAATTTTAGGCATGTAATACAATGTCAGAGTTTAGTACTTACATGGTCAACTAGTTGGCAGCAGGCACTTTCTTTAACCCTTATTGTTTTCTGACTGTAATTTGCTTTCTTTTGTTTTGTATGCTGTACAGACACTGTTAATGGCTTCTCTTTCCATCCATTTCTACCACTTGCTGTATCTTCCTCAGGTCACCGTAGATTTTTAATGCCTGATGATGACAATGAGGATCTGCATTTGAGTGGTATGTCCATTCACCCTAATGCTCACACTGTTTTATCCATTGGGAGATTTTATGTAGTTTGCTATTCTTTTCTTTCGTTACTGTTAGATAAGTCTGGCTGTTATAAGCTACTTTTATTTTATTTATTAAGCTACAAAGTTCGGATAATTCAATGAAACAGTAGATATTTAATGGTACTTAAAGTTTTTTGACAAATTTTAATCAATACCTTCGTTATATTTCATGTAGGTCATGATAACTGTGCATCAGTATGGAGGTTCAGTTATGCTTCAAGTATGCCGAATGATACAAAAGATGATGGCAGTTTTTATAATCAGTCTGAACATGGAAACTTGGACTAGAATTCTTCTAGTCATTATATGTTTGCCTTGTTTCAATCAGGTACATACAAGTCAATTGCGCATTTTTTACAACTAATCATTGAAATGGCTAATTGCTTAATTGTTCTTTGTTAATCAATGTCCCATCTACAACTCTACATTTTATACAAATGTAAATTTCTAAGTTGAGTAAAATTGTGAATCAGAATCTGCTGGCCATTTTGTTGGTGAGATGTATGTTATTGTCTTTTGTTATTGATGAGTCAATCCCCCCATCCCCCTTCTTTTTTAATTGGTTGGGGATGTTTTCACCATTGCACCAGTTTGCCGCCTTTATTCATGCCAATTTTCTTCTCTTGTGGTATTTATTCAAGACTCTCATGGAGCGCACAAGAATACATCTACATTGCTATGTCTTAGCACATAAACATAGACATATAATCAATGACAGAGGAGCATGCATATTATATATATTTATTGATCAATACATTTATTCATACAGAACACTTCAGGTTGAGATACAATCACGTAACCTTTGGAAAAACTTGTTTTTCCTTTATTTAGTCATACATTTTATTCGCTTTGACTTGGATATAATGAAGTTGGAGTCTTGGCAACTCAAATTAACCTGCCCTCAGTACAAACCCATTGACCCGCAAAGATAACGGCACAGTTGATATTGGGATTGAGATCAAAGAATTGACCGTCATCCAATTTGAACTTTTGGGCGATATCGAAGCAAGTCTCTCCTTCTTGCACACCATAAATTGTCACATATTGGGCTCGCAACTGCAAAATTCATACAATATTGATTGACTTTAATTATCATATATTATCATCCATGACGCACATTATATTAGTATGGTCCTCATTTATTGTCAATGGAAAAAAAAAAATGAATAAATCCTTGCTTCTATACTTACCCGTTGGTGATGATCTACTCTCAGCAATGGACATCACAAGAAGTGAGAAAACCAGAGCAAAGCTAATAAGAGTAGACTTGGCCATTCTTTCTCCTCCAATCACCCTCTTGTATTTGTCTATGAGGTTAGTATGGTTTTCAATGTTGGAGTTTTGGTTTATATAGAGGAGAAACCCAATCCAAAATGTGCATAAAGACAACTAATTCTCGAGGTTAAGTTGAATTATTAGATTTTATAATGCAGACAGGCTTTTGCTTAAATTAATATGCTCTCCATTATTGGCATTGGACGGTACGTTGAGCATTGCTGCAGGCTCCGCACAAGAGCCAACATTCTAAGAGAAAACAAAAAACAAAAACTAACAAACTTCAAGACAACTAAAAGTTTCTGTAGAAAATCATTAGAGATAATCAGTTTGAGTGAAACTACTTTTACCCTCCTCCCTAAGGGAATGATTAGAAAACAAAATTAAACATAATACATATTAGATTCAGTTTTAGAATATAATGTATCAATATATGTACCATGTGAGAGTACAAGTTCTAATTGAATTACTTTTTCTCGCTATTTATATATTCTAGTTCCTATAATCCACTTGGTGTAATCTAATCCATCATGTACTCGAAAATATATATATATATATATATATATATATATATATATATATATATGTGCTAGTTCTTATAATAAAAACCAAATTTGATAGAACTCCTCATGAAATTCAAATGAAAAAGTAATGATAATAATATTGGGATAATATTTATTTTAAAATAGTTTAAATATATTGCATGTTCTTATAGTCTAAACGAATTTTGAATCAAGTCCCTATAATTTTTTTTTTTTTTTTAGAGTCCTTATAGTTTGTAATTTTTTTTAATTGGGTTTTTACCATCACTCCTGGTTATAACTTCGTCAGCTTAGTGTTGACATAGCAAACAACTTCTCCATGTGGCAATAGATAAAGTTTACATGGCGCGAAAGTGGCATATAAATTGCCACCCATCAAATGCACATGCAAGACATATGACTCAACTTTTCCTAAATTGATGGAAATTAGTGTGATAAGCGACATATAGAACTTAATTTTTGTGCTACTTTGGTATCACATCAGCTTCTTTTATTGCCACATAGACAAGTCGTTTTTTATGTGAGTACTAAACTTATAGAGTTATAATTAGGGGTGACGGTAGGGACCAAATTAAAGAAATTTCAAACTATAAATACTCCAAAAGAAGAAAAAAAAAATTATAGAAACCTGATTCAAAATTTGTTCAAACTATAGAGAATTGCATTACATTTAAACCTTTTAGAATTATACACCACTTAGGAAGGGAGACTTTCAACTTTTCAGCTAATTGCTATAAAGACTTAGTAAAGGCAAAAATGGGTAAAAATTAACAGCACCAGACCTACTCCACCTTGTCTCCAAACATAGTTTATTTACCTCTTTGGTGGAATGACTAGCTTTATAATTATAACTTTGGCAAGGGAAGGCCCTTAATAAGACTACCTAGCAAAAACCACACCGACCACTACGTCAGGAAAAGTAAACCTCGAAGATGAATTCAAGGTACTAGACTTATAATCAAACTTCAAATTGAGCCGAATTGATCTGCCTAGCTTGTTGAATAACTTGATTTGAGTGTCACCTTTCACCTAAAATATGACATGGCTTTTTATTTCCCAAAGCAGCAATTGTTATTGATGGATAAATCCAATAAAACACTTAGGTTGTATTTGGATAGAGTATTTGACAAATTTTTGTGAATTTCAAATACATGTAATTAAAATGCAGCATTTTAAATACATGAATTTATAAAATACATTGTTTGGATATATTTTATTATAAAAAGAGGATTTTAACATTTCAAAACTCACATCTCTCTCTAACATTTCTACAAACAATTTGTGAGCAACATCTAAAGCACCAAACCATGAATACAAATGGATCAAGGAAGCAGCAACAAACACATCCTACTCAAAACCCATCTTCACAACCCAGCAATGTAATTTCTTCCCATTAATTAGATTGGGACAAGCTTTCAACACAGGAGGGAAAGTGTAAAAATTAGGCCGAAGATCAGAGGTGGACAAGAACTCGAGCTAGAATGGAAGTTTATCTTCCCCTTTGAAGTGCCTTCTCGGCAGTTTCGACTTCCTCTAGAATCTTAGTCTTTTGTTTTGCAGGAATAGGAGCAGTTGGTCCAAAACTAACATAATGCCCTGCAACTGCATTGATTGCAGAGTACATGTCCCTGAAGGAAGCCCTTCCCAGCAGAGCTTTCTCTCTTCTGTACTTGGCTACCCACGTGTTTGAGCTGTCTCTTAGCTCAACCACTGTAGAAGCCACATTCGGATCGTTCTTGTCCACCCCAAGTGTTGCCTTCACCTTGTTTATCACATCCTCTATTTCTTTAACATATTCATCATTTGAAGCACCAAGTGCAGGACTTAGTGGGATAAGCCATGTGCTAGACATAACAGAGGCTAACAAGGACAAGAATTCACGCTGCCGTGGTTGTGTGGCGGTGGCGGCTGTGCTGACAGCGGCGACGGTGGTAGATTTGGGTCTAATGGAGGCTCGAGGGAGGAGGAGGGGAATCAGGGGCTCCGAAGAAAGAAATGAATTTAAAATACACTCTATTTTAAGTGTATTTAAAATACACTGTATTAAAATTTTAAAAGTCACTATAAAAATACATTAAAATTTTAAAAATACTTTAAAAATTTACACAAACAAAGTAATTTAAAATTAGTATTTCAAATACACTCTACAAATACATTACACTCTAAAAATACCCTATCCAAACACACTCTTAAAAGTCACTATAAAAATACATTAGAATTTTAAAAATACCTTAAAAATTTACACAAACAAAGTAATTTAAAATTAGTATTTCAAATACACTCTACAAATACATTACACTCTACAAATATCCTATCCAAATACACTCTTAATCTTATTTGATACATTTGATAGAATCGAGTTGCGTTGACAAAAAGGTCTTCGATTCGAATCTTATTGGTGTTGTTGGAAGGCATTCACTAATTGTGATGCCCCTGCCTCGGAGAGCAATGAATTATATTAGTCACTAAGTTTTCAACCAAAAAAAAAGTCTCTAAATTTGTTTGTGAAATTTACATCAAATTTGGAGACATATTCAGTGATGATAGCTAGCTCTAACTATGTTTGTATCTTACTTGATTAAGTGATATATAATTTTTTGTTACATGATGATATGAAAGTTCGAATTTCTAACCTCTAGTATACTACTAAAACTTGTCATTACTAGACTATAACTAGTATGGCTTAAATAATATATAATTCTAATAACTATCATACATTCCAAGGCCAAAAAAGAAATCATACAGTCCATATTCTTTCGTATAAACATTCAAAATAATTTATGAATGTGTGTTTTTTTTTTTTTTTTTTTNTTTTTTTTGGTTTAAATGTACTCCAAGTGTTGATAATTTAGACAAATTTTGAATTATGTTTCTATAATTTTTTTTTTCTTTTAGTTCTTATAGTTTGAATTTTTTTTAATTTGTCCCTGTCATTATCCCAAATTATAAATTTGTTAGTTTAGTACTCACATGACAAACAGCTTGTCTATGTGGCAATAAAATAAGCTGATGTAACGCCAAAGTGGCATACAAATTTTCACCACATCATCTTTCCTCTTCTTCCTTTCTCTCTCTACTTTGGCAATTTGTGTGCTACTTTAGCGCCACATTAGCTTCTTTTATTGTCACATAGATAAATCATTTGTCATGTAAGCATTAAACTAACAAATTTATAATTTAAGGTAATGATAGAGACCAAATTAAAAAAAATTCAAATTATATGAACTTGATTTAAAATTTGTCCAAACTATAGAAACTTATAATACATTTAAACATTTTTTTTTTAACATAAGACAACTAGAAAAGAGTGGCAGTATATGGATCCTTTAAGGAGTACTGGGCTAATATTTAACATTGTGAACTATTTCCCTCTATTGCGGAACCTACTATATGAGCATACTCTACCGTTTCAATAGATGACTACTTCCACATTTGTGTTTGCAAAATTTCTCACCAAATGCCTTAAGGAGACTCAAAACAAGGACCAATTTCTTTAGCACTTGGCTGCAGTGCTTAGTGGTCATATATAACAAAATCTTTGTTATTATTTGAGATAGTAGCTAAAGTTGTCATTTTACAACTAAGAAAGTTCAAACTTAAGATAAGAGGATGAGTGATAGTCTTAAAGTTTAAGACGACTCTACTGAATCAATACCTCTCTTCACCAAATAATTACTCTGAGAAAGGAAACTCGTTACTGCTTTCTCCAGCCAAAGAATGTAATTTACAAGCCTTGCGTATGATTAAAATTTTAATGCATTCTTAAAAGAGTTATTACATATAAAGCTACAACTTGAATTTGACACATTAATTTCTTGCTACGTTGAGAGATATAGGCAAACTTATAAATGCTATAACAAATGGCCAAATTCTTTAAAGAATTAAAGCAGTATCTCATACCAAAAACGTTTCTTGTCATCAAGTAATTTAGTTAGTTCCCAAATTAGTCCCAGGTGCTCTTTTTAGCACCTCTGCTTAACAAAGATACCAAATTTTTAAGGACAATAAATGGCCAAGATTATTCTTTTGCAAAGACATTCCTTAAAAAAGTAGTAACTGAAGCCTATATCAACCTTTTCAAATCAAAACCCTATAAAACATGTAAAACAAATTCTAAGAATATGAGGATCATTCAATGTCCAGGTCAGCTCCCATTTTTGGTAAGAAGCACCTGATGTTGCCATCTAGAATCTGGTGCAGACATACACGTAAAAACTAGCCTCCACCAAAATATAAAACGACATCACTCCTACAACAAGCACATGTCGTTTCATGCACTTGACCCGGCATTCCTGGTAAAACCTGAACGCCACGTCACTACTTTCTCTCTCCTCTGTGAGAGTAAAGAGAGAGAGAGAGTCCTTTGTTTCCAGTCCTACTCCAGAAAATCTCCAGAAAAGGCACAGTCCAGTGAGAAGCTGATTTTTCTCAACAGCATCAAAATTCAAAGCATGCATTCAACCATTAATTGCTAATCAAAAGAAAGCATTATAAAATCCAATGCCCCTAAATTTTCTCATCACATTCTCACTTTACTGGGATACAGAGCTTATTCTCTCTCTCTCTTTCCCTCTTAATTTTCTGTCACTTTCAAGGGAAAATCCCAGTGAGAAAGTTCTCTCCTATTCATCGTTTTTATCATGGCCAATCCCCAAACAGTCTCAGATTCACCCCCATTGAGAAAACCCAGAATTGTTCACCAACCACATTATCGTCCCGAGCGTGATAGCAGAAACTCTGCTGCTGAAAACCAAATCTCTTTCCCTTATTTTCCAGACGATATTCTGGAAATTGTTTTCTCTTTCCTACCCATCCAATATGCAGTGCAGATCGGTGCCTTCTCGAGAAAATTCAAAGAATCGTGGCTTTATAATCGGAAATTCTTGTTTGGTAGAGACTTCACTCAGGAATGGGATCAAGAAAACCTGGTTGCATTAGTTAATCGGGTTTTTGATTCTCATAAAGGTTCAAAAATCCAAACTTTTAGCTTGTGTGTTGATCCAGAAGGTGTAGAATCCTCAATTGAGAAATGGGTCAGAATCTGCATTGGAAAAGGAATCGAAGAGCTGGAGCTTGATTTCGTTCAATCTTATACTCTTCCATTGTTTTTTCTGGGCATCCAAACACTTAGATATCTGAAGCTCAGAAAGTGTGAAATTGAATTACCACCTGTCCTGAATGGTCTGCGTTTATTGCACACATTGATTCTCAGACAACTTGAGTTCACACAACAACAGCTTGAAACCTTGTTGTCTCACTGTAATCAGCTTGAGACTCTGGATTTGGCAATTCTTCCAAAGCTTCGCCAAGTGAATATATCTGCTAGACACAATAAGAATTTTAAGGTTTTGAGAATTGCTTGCTGCTTTGATTTGGAAGGGATTTACATTGATGCTCCAACTCTTCGTTCCATATTCTTTAGTGGGGTTGTTCTCAATATCAAATTTGGTCAGATTATGCATTTGGATGAGGCTTTTATCAATTTTGTACCCAAAACTCGGGGAAGCTATATACAACCTTCTAAGCTGGAAAATCTGGTCAATGATCTCTTTCATGTTGGTACTCTTACCACCTCCTGTATGTTAATTGAGGTATATATATATATATGCTTTTCAGTGGCTTTTTGCTCTTCTTTTGTTCATATAGTTAATACTTTATTACCCAATAGGTTTAATTTGATTGGGATTTTTCTGGTTTTGTTTGTCGATTTCAGGCTTTGACTGCAAGATATCGTGATGGGATTTTTAGAGAAAAGCAATTCTGCTTATATAATCTCAAGGAGCTTCAGTTGTTCATTGATGAGCCAAGTTTTTGCAATCCATATGATATTGCCCTTTTTCTTCAGAGTTGTCCATCCTTGATGGAGCTGTTCATTGAGGTGAGCACTACTATGAACCCTAATTATTTTTAATTGTTGATTGAATGATTTTGCTGACGATTAGTATATTTGATCGTTACGAATACAAGATTATTCTTTCAATTGTTGATTGCTAGGGTTTTAAGGATAAAATGTATTTCAGTTGCTACATTTTCAAAAGTTAAATTCTTTTTACCATTAAATACATCAAGCTGAGGACTAGTTGTGTTGTGTGTGCTTATGTTATTTTCAACTGTTTAATTTTTTAGTGCCGTTAAATAGATAGAGCTAAAGTTTCTAGTTGAGAATATGGAGGGATGTGGATTTGAATCTCAACATTTTTGAAAGATTTTGGACTAGTTGTTCTTTGTATTCTTGTGTATCAATAATTTGATTTTATTATTACTTTTAGAATATGTTTATTCATTAATCTTGGTTTTCAAATGTTACAGATAAATGATTGCCATTTTGAAGGAGGATCGTACTGGGAATTGCATCAGAAACCTGTGATTGAAAAATTGGATCACTACTTCTATCTGCTCAAATTTGTCAAGTTAATAGGTTTCAACTTTCAGCACTATGGAGTTGAATTGGTAAAGCTGATTCTAAAGAAGGCAGTGTTTTTGGATACTTTGGTCTTAATTACACCAAAGTATCGCCGCTTTAGGATACCCCCACAATTGATCACTCTTTATAGCCAATATTTTCAGTGTTGGAAAGCATCTCCAATTGCCAAAATACAATTTTTTGAGCATTTTAGTGACGAAACTATTTGTGCATCTCATCCAACATATTGGATATGATAAACGAGCAAGGTTTTGGCTTTGGCTGCTGAAGTTGGTATTTTCATCTAAGTTTCAAGAAAGTTTCCTAGACAGCAAGTTTTGTAGCATATTTGGCATTGAAGGTACTGAAGATGGAGGTAGAAAAAGGGTCATTATATAGTTCTAAGCATAATAATAAGTGTGTGATTTTGGAAGAAAGGGGTTTAGGTTCTCTCAACTGTACTTTATGTTTGTTCAGAGAAACAGTGATACAAGGTAGTTTTAAGTCTAACATCCTTGTACCCTATTCTGATGATATGCCAAAAAGTGTGTTGTAATGGTAATGGGCTAATTGTGCAATGCTATTTGTAACTCTGATCTTGAAAAGAAACAAGCATCTTTATATATCAAATTCTCCCCTTTTTTTTTTATTTTGTGCTGTAAAGGCTTCATCTCAAGTCCAAATTCCAAAGGTTCATTACACTAAAAAGTTCATTACACCAAAGGCCCAAACCAAATCTATCATCATATTACCTATAGGTACATGACTTTTGACTCATCTCTTATTAATGACCATTTATTAATTTGGACCAACTTAACTAAATATTTGGAGCCCGAAAACAAGAATCCAATGATTTCTTTTTACTTGTGTAGATTAGCTCGATTTCATATGACATATGAGATTCATTCGACTTCAAGTTCAACTTAGGCATCTTCACTTGCTATGATCATACAAGTGACTAGTGAAGAGACAAGATTGACATCCACTAAGGTTAAAAACACGTAGCATTTCATGAAATCAAGAATCTTTACCTACGGAATCACTTAATCTCCTAGAAGCAGTAGCTTTCAATTACTTTGCAGTCCACACTTCAACTAATCCCCACGGTCCCCAACATTGACTCATTCTTGCAACCAATCCCAGTGAGTATGCCGTATATAACTAACTACTACCAACTCATCTCTTTCGGTTTTGGACTATTCTTTAGAGTTTTTCATCTTCTTTGCCCTACATATAGACATGAAAAATTGCCTTCACCACGCTCTTTCTTGATTCCTCCAAATTGAAAATTTGAAGGACGAAAATTATATTTTAAAAGATTTTAAATTGTAAATGACTTTTTTTTTTTTAAAGATAAATGGGAGAGAGTACTTAGCATTCTTAGAGAGAGAATTTAATCTCTCAAATTAAGATAAGCCAAGCTTTTGGTCCAATAATAATGTTAGTTAAAGCAGGACTCTTGGCATTTAATAATTACTTTTACCATTTAATAAACTTCCTAATAGCATAGCAAACCAAACCAAACTAAATATTTAAACAACCTTTTTTTTTTTGGGGTTTTCAAACAACTTTACATTACTTCGCACTTGCTAGTATTATTTGAATTTAATTGGATATAATAAAATCTTACCTAAAATTAGATCTAAGGGATTAAATTTCAAGTGTCAAATAATGTATATGTGATGGTGTGCAGTTAATATTTTTCTTGAATTCCATTGAACTGATAGCTTGATGCTGCTCCACTCTCTACAGACATAATATTATTTAAATTTAATTAAATCTGTTTTAAATATTTTTATACACTTAAATTTTACAAACAATCTCACAAAATGTATGAGAATAATTTGTTTGGTAGGTTAGACTTGAATTTACTTCATACTAGTTATTGCGTGACAAATGGAGTGTGTATCTATCATTTGTGTAATTTCTTTGGATCCTCATAACTAGTACGGACACCCTTTCACACCTCATCCCCTTCACGAAGGCAAAAATGAACAAACATGCTGTTGGGTTTTAGATCCCATCATAACAATGAATGCTTTTGACCTCTGTTGACACTTTAAAAAAAAAAACCCACGATTTGGATCGTGTAAAGCCTCAAATACCGACAACAGCCGTCAGCCGCCCAATTAGAATGCTCAGTCAAACCCCAGTTTGGGCCGCCCACTAGAAACTACCACTGCGCCTACCTCATTCTCGTTCACCCACTTCACTCTTAATCATATCCATTCATCAATCCCCACACTACACGTGTCCTGCTTCCAGCCAATCGTTGTGCTGTCACCAGCTACGTTGACGGTGAGGATATCATTTCCCAGAGCACACGTCCACGTAAATCCAGAAGCTACCGACCCAGCCGACCAGATCGCCACGTCAGGTCTAGATGCATCCCACCTCCTCTCCCGCCCCGCCACGCGTCCATCCAACGGCTAGTTTTCTTATGCCCCTCGATCTTTAACCGCCAAAGCGAGAGGATAACAGTAACACGCACCCAATATATTTTCTTGGAAGGTTCCCGTAATTTCCTCACGCGGTTTAAAATAAAAGAAAATGGTTAAAAAAGGTTAAAAAATAAAAACGCCATCCTTTTTTCCTGGTGTATATATAAGGCCCTTTTCACATTTTTTAAAGCAACTAGTCAGTTTAACAAGGCGGTTCTGGTTTCCCCTTTCGAAGCATTTCCATCGAAGCAGAAATAGAAACTCTCCCTTAATCTAGGACCTATCATCCGAAACAGGTTCGAATCCTGTCTCATCGATCGCAATTTTTCTGCATATTATCTTTCTGCTTAATTGATTCTTAGGAAACTTTCCTTTTCCCTAAACAGATTCAATCTATTAATTCCTTAGGGTTCTCACTGTGGTTTTGTTGATTAAGCACTAATACAGTGTCTCTCTGCTTTGCGGCTACTGCAGATAAGAGAAAGAAAGCTTTTTTACTGTGAAATTTGAGTGTTCTGGTTGAGTGGATTGTGCAAAATGGCTTTAGGGTTTGTGGGTTATACTCAAACACTGGGAAGGAAGAGGGTTGTGATTTCCAACAATGTGGAAGCTTCACAGGACGATTCGAATTCAATGGCTCCATTGAAGAGGCAGTGTAGTGGGAGAATGATTCTCAACTCTGAAAGGTCTCGTCTTGAATCCCTGCCTCTGGATGTTCTGGTGAGTATGAAAATTTCAATTTTATTTATTTATTTATTTATTTTTTTTATGGGTTTTTGAGTTTCTGTTTGTATGATTGGAATCTGAAATTTAAGATTTTTTTCGTTTGAAATTGCAGATAAGGGTGTTATGTGGGGTAGATCATGAAGATTTGAAACAGCTTTTTCATGTTTCAAAAACAATTAGAGAAGCTGTAAGTATCAGTAACACCGTTCAATGTTCTTGATCTTTGTTCTAGTTAACGGTTCTGATTAATTAACTATTGGTTCCTGCAATTNCGTTTGAAATTGCAGATAAGGGTGTTATGTGGGGTAGATCATGAAGATTTGAAACAGCTTTTTCATGTTTCAAAAACAATTAGAGAAGCTGTAAGTATGAGTAACACCGTTCAATGTTCTTGATCTTTGTTCTAGTTGATGGTTCTGATTAATTAACTATTGGTTCCTGCAATTGCAGACTGTGACTGCGAAACAATGGCATTTTGAGTATAGCACGCCAAAGAAGAAAACTTTTACTTTTCGTACTTCAATTGATATGGTGGACGGAGATGAGTTTCAAGAAATTGAAACTCCAAATGCTCCATTGAGGAAAGCTAAGTCAAGGCTAAGTGGGAGGAAGCTGGCTGAAATCTCAGTGGCATTGTTTGCTTAGTGGGCCAAGGAAAGAGCCAGCTACTGATTATGGCGGCAGAGGCTTCTTTTTGGTTCGTGTGTAAATAGATTGTATCTCTATTTGTAGATTCAAAAGGTAGATTACAGAAGATTTGAGATATCCTTTCTCAGATCTCACACGCTGGTTTTACATGTGAAGAAAATCTTCACAAGCTATTTCTTCAAAACTTTCGTTGAAGATTGGTTTGGCTTGTTTATATCTTTCTGTACATGTATAGGCAAAGAGAACAAACGAGAGATTGTGGGAATTTGTTTGTAGGGCAATCTTAGACCCTTCTACTCTGATTGTATTGCTGATTCTGTATACTCTTCATGCTTAATAAAATGAGGAAGTTTCCACGTATAGTTGATTGTGTTCCTGAATATGTTGTTTTATTTTTTCCTTCAATATCTTCTGCAATAGATTATATGATCTGATGATGATTCTCAAAGATTCACAAAATGTTTAACGATCTTTGGCTATCTTCTCTTAAAAGAAATGGAGATTAGTGTGCTAAATTTATCCAATAGCAGTGAGTTACTTAGCTCAGCCATTGTTGGACATTCTGTAAAAGAGTAAAGGGTGAGCAGAACAGCTGTTAGGATCTTTACTTGGTGAGTGAAGACAGCTATGGCTCTATCCAGTATCGATCTTTACTTGGAGATGAGGTTTTCACAGTTGTCATTTCCGTTTCTGATAAAGAATGGCTTAATTTTGGCTCTCAAAATATATTTTTGAAAAAGGCAATCCTACATTTATCTGATAAATACTTTAAAGTTCCAATTTTTAAATCGGATTTGTGTTAAGGTGAAATCTCTAGTGAAGTTGTGGCTTTGATCTTCATTGTCAAGGAATTTTCAAATTTTTTTGCTTGGCGGAAATTTTGGGAGAAAATTATAGTCCACACCAATTTAGGAAAATGAATGGTCCTGAATTCCCTCACTTACAAGTTACACTGGGAAATTGCGAATTTGTTCCTATATCATGGGGTCTGAATTGACCTTCTTAGTTATGTTAATTGCTAGAATTTTGCTCTTCTAATATGAAACCATTCCTGAGATTTTGCTTATTGATCTAATGAGAAACAGGGCCGTTTGGCCTAATCGACCAAAGGAATACGGTTCATGCTAAAGGTTTGAAAATTCCTAAATCTTGTTTGTAGAAATTTGATGGTGGATTTCAAATTCTTACCATAGTTACGTTCTTTCTTTTTTGTTGTTGAAATTTACTATAGATATGTAGTATCTTGTCACAGAGAAAAGGAAGTTCACTAATGCTAAATGTTTGGAAATCCATTCAAATGATGTTATGACCTAAATCAGCATTGCTATATTATCAATTAAATTTGAAAATTCCTAAAATCTTGTTTCTAGAAATTTGATGGTGGATTTCAAAATTCAAATTCTTGCTATAGTTGAAATTTACTATAGATATGTAGCATCTTATCCCAGAAAAATAATTTCTCTAATGCTAAATGTTTGAAAATATATTCAAATGTCATATACGCAAAACTTAAAAAAAAAAAAAAAATCTATTCAAATAATGTTATGGCCTAAATCAGCATTGCTATATCATCAATTAAATTTGAACACTACTAAAATCTTGTTTGTAGAAATTTGATGGTGTAGTTTGTTGTGAAAGACTTGAGCTACGTGTAATCTAGTGGTTAGGGGTTTGTGCAATTTGTAGGAGGCTAGGGGAAGAACTTAAAGAGTTAAAATCATTGTGCTATCATGTAACCAAAAAAAGAAAAAATAGGCTTTTAAATTTAATACATATGAGTATGAGTGAGTGTCCTTGTCACCATCCGAGTAAAAATTATAGGTATTTTATGGGTATAGGTGAACCCATAAGTCCTAAGAACAATTTCAATATCACTCAACTACAAGTTGCTTAGTATCAAAACCTAACACCTAAACACACATAAGCATGCATGTTCTTGGATTGTAATATGAGTAATTTTTTTTGGTTATACTTAATATGAGTAATGTTAGTCCCAGTCCCACTACTACATGCCTCATAACTATTAATCTAGCCATTGAAGTGGATCTAATTTTTAATTTACGTGGCCAAATTAGTCGTCATAAATAATGTTATAAGATATCTAGAGAAATTATTAGTATTTCTCTTTTATATGTAGGAAAATTAATAGTGAATTGCTATTTCTACACTCATTATTATTAATATCATATCTTATTTATTAAAAATTTATTATATTATTTAATAAGGTAAGATTTAAATATAAGAAATAGTGATATCATTTGCATAATCTTACAGTATACCTTATTTAATACATAAAACTTTTCATATTGAATAAGGGTAATTTAATTTATATCATATTTAAACATCAAATAAATTGTGATATTAGTAAAATAGGATATAAAAATAACTGCTTCCAAACCAATATAGGCATAAACTTCTTAACTCAAACTAAGTGCACACATGAAGAAGAGCTTAGCACATTGAAGCTCCTAGTTTGGCAAATGGAATTGTTATTTACTTATAGCTTAAAAAACTATATAAAAAAAAGTGCACACATAAATTATAAAACTAATAAAAGATATTAAATAATTTCACTTAAATTTTATCTATTTTATTTTGACTATGTGATAAGGACACTCAAACTTTTATTTGTTAAACTAATTATACCATAAATTTTGTTTGCGTAATAATAATGTTATATGTACATTTGTAAATACATATATTTCTTTTTATATTGATATATGTGATAATATTTGAATTTAAATGAATCAATCTATGTGTCAAACAATTGAATCAATCTAAATTTTAACAAAACCCACATATTGAACCCACTCAAAATTGTTTTTTAATATTTAAATTTTCTACACCTTATACTAAAGTGTACAACAACTATTTATTTGTGTGTGTATATATATATATATATATATATTTCGGAGGATTTCATATGTGAAAAAGACAATATACCAAATGCCTCCCTTATATTAATTGCCTCTCATTTTGTTTTTACTGTATTTGTATCTCAAAATTTTCTCCTTTTCACTTTTTTTTTTTTGGTCAAAATAATGCCCCTCCCAATTATAGAGATCTTGACGTTGGTGTCAATCCAAGTAATTCAACAAACATCAATAATACTAGAGGTTATGGAATCAAGTACTACAAGGACAATTTTGAAAGGTTGGTGCATGCAAAAACCTTGATGATCCTGAGAATTTCTTCAAACATGAACAAATTCAGTATACTTCCTCATTCTAAGAATGATACAATATATATAATATATTATCTCCACGTTCTTGGATATGCTTGGTATATTTTGATCATTGATAGGATATATGTTTAGGTTATGTCTTGTAAAGAGACTTTGGGTTTTAGTAAAACTCTATCTAGTCTATCCAGCGTTTTTACTAGTGTTTAAGTCATAATGACATATATAAGCAGCTTTATTCATTCAATATATGGTTTTCCCTTATTTTCTTACCATGATTTTCCCATTCATTTGGTTATACCAAAGATTTAAACCTCTTCTTTCTGCAAATTATCCAAACATGTCACATATAGAGTATACCTAATGGCTTTAGTTTTCCCATTCTTCAATCATCTTAGCAAATATATTAAGGAAATCTTATATATCAGCAGGTGTACCAAATGTAATGAACCTGAATCTGATTCAACTTTAGAACTCAAGAGTACTACTGAGCCAAGGAGTAGGCTAGAGAAAATACAAAAACACTTAAGCGGAACAAGTAGAAGCAGCTCGATATAAAGTCACCAAAATCAGAGGACGCCTTAGAGAGACAATAGCTGGAGCATCCCATAACCTATTATTGAAATTGAGATCATTCCTAGCATTCCAAAGCCTACTCATATAGAGTTAAAGCAACCAGAATAATTCATTCATTCCCTCCTTGTCTGCGAGTTAACCTGAATGAAGATAAATGGGAGATGAAAGCCATGTCTGAAGAGCATTGGGACAGTTAAGAAAGAGTTGAATCTGAGATTCAACAGCACCATACAATGACACTATGTCTCGATATGTATTAAAGCTGTTAACAAAGCATGGTAAAGATATTTGTCGGTAGCGGAGTTTTACACATATGAGAGGAATTATGAGACAGCCGCTATTTTTATACAATATTTTGTTAATGTCATATTCTATTTAATGTCTAAATACGAGACCAAAATTATTCTCGTTTAATTAATATAAAAAGTTTTTAAAATTAATTAATCATGATATTCTCTTTCTTAACTCTTATTAATTGTAATTCTATTTTTTTTCTACAATTATCTCCAATTTCATCCTTAAATGGTAAATGTAGGGAGCCACTATTTCTATACTCTATTTAATGTCTAAATATAATATAGACTATATTACTCTCAATTAATATGATTTTTTTTTTATATTCTCCTTCTTACTTTTATTAATTGTAGCTCAATTTTTCTTACAATTATCTTCAAATTTATTCTTAAATGGTAAGCATATATTTCTTCATTGTTATCAAGATAATTTTCTATCAGAAATTGAGAGCAGGTCTTTTGCACATACCACTACTAGCAGAACCATACCAAAGAAATAGACATCACATTTCTCCGTGATGGAAAATGATCTTCTTTCTTGAGTCAAATCCATAAAGGAGATTGAATGCTGTAGCATTCTTGTTCTTCTATATACCTTTCTGCGTAATCTGTGAGCGTTAGAACTGACCTGCAGTAATTCACGAATCATAGTCAGTTACATATTGCTTCATTCAAATTTTAACGTAAAAGCACCTTTGCTATTGAGCATCAATATAGTTAATAATTTTATCCTCTACAGCCATCAAAATCCCCCCGAAAATTGAGATATATACAATGGGATTGAAAGTTATTAAAATTTGCAGCTCATATTCCTTGTACTATAGATATTTGAGATTTTGCTACTCACGTTAGTTCTTCATTAACCAATTAAGTAGTAGTAGCATCTATTTCACTTCTACAATTGGCTGTTATATCATAAAGGGAGCAAGCTTAATTTCTATGTCTGGCAGAAACATACCAAATTAAGGCTCTCTCGGTCAAGATGTTGAAACCTGATCGACCATCATTTTGATCACTAATTAAGAAAGATATAGTGATGGATCCAGAAATAATCTAATGGGAGTCAAATTATAAAAGTGGAGGGCTAAATTACAAAAGTGTGACAATATTAAACATTTCTTTAAGAAATTTTATAAAAAATTTAAAAATAAATTGGACACATGAGGGGTTCTGTGCCCTGCTGGCCCCCTTTGCATCCGTCACTGGATATACTTATCATTTAAGAATGAGATTGGAGATGATTGTAGGAAAAAAAAATAGAGTTATAATTAATAAGAGTTAGAAAGAGAATATTATTGCTAATTGGACTATAAATCAATTGGTCACAAGGAAGTTCCTGATCTCAATAGACCTGATCCCATTGGTGATGCTAGCGTTGATGGGAAAATGAGCATAGATGAAACGCACCTTCTAGCAGTAGTCCTTGGTGACACCAGTCATGAGATTCTCCACATGATTGAGAACAATGCAGATATAAGCAGAGGTCTTGCAGGTTCCAAACAAGCATCGATCTTCAACTTCCTCTTGCCATTCTCATCGGTGATGAGCTGGAAATCGAGGTTCAGGTGCTTGAAGTCCCGAACGAGCTTGCCGCGAGGACCCTCCACCTTGATGATTTTGGCGTTCACCTTGATGCTCACCCCATCAGGGATGTCCATGGACTCGGAAGACGAAATGATCTTCATCCTTGTCTCTTTCTCGCTCTACGAGCTCTCTCTCCCTACCTCTCCTTCAAACTAGATTGGGACCACTGGTAATGGACCGCCCATTTTGGTCTTTGCCCGCAGCCCATACTGGCTTCAACCCATGTCTTTCTTGTTTAGTTTAGTTAATGATAAATATTTTTAAAACTTAGAGAATTTTAAGATTTTATTATATATATATATATATAAAACGTGATATATCAATATCTTTATTTTTTGAAAATTGGTCGTACCAACGTTTCATATCATACTAGATATTAAACTCGTACTCGTGCTATTTTCACACAAAACTATAACATTATAAAAATAAAAATAAATATCATTATTAGTAAATTTTTTAAAAAAATTATATTAAAATAAGGTAATTTAATTTATGTTATATTTAAAAAATTAATTATTCAGAACCACACACATGACTATGAGTATATGACCCATTCCTTCCACCCTTTACACATGGTCCCACATGCACTTGCTTTCTCATTATATCAAAATCCACGTGTGACTGTTGACTTTTTCTTGTTTTAACTCTAACTTAAAATTTGAAAATTATACGTAATCTATTTAATTTTTTTTTTCTTTTACATACAAATATGTTATAATTTTTTTCCTCGCCTATAATATGCATATTTGACATGCTTGATTTGGTGCAAGAGGAAAGGTTTGATGGTGTGCTACCTGCAAACAATAAAAAGTCAAGAGTCGGGGTTTGTGCCCGAGCTCTGATGCTTAAGTTGACGATGTCCGAAGTATCAAAATATATCTATTGATCTTGGATGCGGGAGAAAAAGTACTTATACCTGTTATGCAGAGACNAAATTTGAAAATTATACGTAATCTATTTAATTTTTTTTTTCTTTTACATACAAATATGTTATAATTTTTTTCCTCACCTATAATATGCATATTTGACATGCTTGATTTGGTGCAGGAGAAAAGGTTTGATGGTGTGCTACCTGCAAACAATAAAAAGTCAAGAGTCGGGGTTTGTGCCCGAGCTCTGATGCTTAAGTTGGCGATGTCCGAAGTATTAGAATGTATCTATTGATCTTGGATGCGGGAGAAAAAGTACTTATACCTGTTATGCAGAGACTATTTATAGAGGAGTTTGAGAGTTTAAAAGTCATAAATAATTTTGCGGATATGGACTTTACAATGAATGGGCCTAATAGCTTATGGGCCGAAATACCGGATATCTATAATATTCAACCAAAATAAAAGAAAAAAATATTAAACCAAACACAAAAGATACACTTTTTTTTTTTCAAAAGCATATTTAACTAAATATACTTTTACCCCATCCATGTAATATCCTAGTTACCCATGCTCATGAGTTGGAAAATAAAGCAAGCGATATTTCTGTAGTTTAGTTCTATAAATGGATTTCTCATTGTAATAAAAAAACTTGAAGAGGTATTTTGACATTAATTGTAGCCTCAAAATTAAATAGTTGTCTAATTTGGAAAAACAAAATCCTCGATAGATTTTGATATTTGATATTCGGATTATCAATCTTAAAAAAATTTAAATAAAGGATTTATATTCAACATTTTATCAAGAAATCTCTGAAAAGTAAAAATAATTTTCGTTAAGAAAGCCTGGTTATGATATGCAGAATATTAAACCAAAATAAAAGAAAAATATGATTTAAATATACTGCAGGTCCCTATAGTTTAGACGAATTTGAATCAAGTCCTTATAATTTTTTTTTGTCTGAGCTTCTTATATTTTGAAATTTTTTTAAGTGGGTCCTTCTCGTCATCCTCAGTTATAACTTTGTCAATTTAGTATTCACATGATAAACAGTTTGTCTATGTAGCAATAAAAGAAATTAATATGGAGACAAAGTGGCATAAAAATTGGGTTCTATATGCCGCTTTACACCTAATTTCTATCAATTTGGGAAAAACTAAATCANTCTATCAATTTGGGGAAAACTAAATCACGTGTCTTGCATGTGCGTTTGATGGGTGACAATTTGTGTGTCATTTTGGCGTTACATAAGTTTCATCTATTACCACATGAAGAAGCCATTTGCTATGTCAATACTAAATTGATAGAGTTATAACTCATGGTGAAGACAGGGACCCAATTAAAAAAATTTAAAATTATAAGGACTCTAAAAGAAAAAAAAAATTAAAGAAACTTGATTCAAAATTCGTCTAAACTAGCTATAGCTACATTTAAACTAAAAAAATATTAAGCCAAACTAAAAAAAAATATACACAATTTTAAGGAAACGTTATAACTGTAATTTGGTTTTACAAATGGATTTCTCATTGTAATAAAAATAAATTGAAGAGGTATTTTGACATTAATTGTAGCCTCAAAATTAAATAGTTGACTAATTTGGAAAAACAAAATCTTCGGTAGATTTGATATCTGTTTATCAATCTTAAAAAGTTTCAAAATAAAGGGTTTATATTCAACATTTTGTCCAGAAATCTCTCAAAAGAAAAATACTTTTTGGTAAGAAAGTCTGGTTATGATATGCAGAATATTAAACCAAAATGAAAGAAAAAATATGAAACCAAACACAAAAGATACCAATTTTAAGCAAGCGTTATTTCTGTAGTTTGGTTTTACAAATGGATTTCTCATTGTAATAAAAAAAATAAAATTGAAGAGGTATTTTGACATAATTTGTAGCCTCAATTAAATTGACTAGTTTGGAAGAACAAAATCTTCGATAGATTTTCATATCTGGTTTTCTGATTATCAATCTTAAAAAGTTTCAAAATAAAGGGTTTATATATATTCAAGATTTTGTCAATAAATGATCTCTTAAAAGAAAAAATAATTTTTGTTAAGAAAATCTGGTTATGATATGCAAAATCCTTGCTTATACATGTACTATTTCCACACTATTCATCTATATATGCAGCCAAAGGACTTGTTTGAACTTCAAACCAACTCCCAAGAGATGCTATCCATGAAAAGAATGAAGCCCCCTTCCCTTCTCTTGACTACTCTAACCATATTGTTCTGTATTTTACAAGTAACTTCAGATCCATCCCTTGACAATTTTCTCCAATGTCTTCCAAGCCATTCTCAACCCACAAACCCAATCTTTGCAGCCATTTACACACCAAGCAATTCCTCATTCTCGTCCATTTTGCTTACTCATGTAAGTAATCGCAGATATTCAACACCAAAACCTCTAGCCATTGTGGCTGCAAAACATGAATCTCATGTCCAAGCAACTATAATTTGTGCTAAGTCTCATGGCCTACAAGTTAGAATCCGCAGTGGTGGTCATGACTATGAAGGCCTCTCATATGAGTCAAAAGTCCCTTTTGTTATACTTGACATGTTCAATCTTGGGTCTATTGATATCAATATAGCCAATGAGACTTTATGGGTTCAAGCTGGAGCAACAGTTGGTGAGCTTTACTACAGCATTTTGGCCTCACCATGGGCACTGGTGGGCACTTCTCTGGAGGAGGGTATGGAAATATGATGAGAAAATATGGCCTTTCTGTGGATAATATCATTGATGCACAGCTTGTTGATGTCAATGGTATAATCCATGATAGAAAGTCAATGGGTGAAGATGTATTTTGGGCTATTAGTGGAGGAGGTGGGGCAAGTTTCGGAGTCATTCTTTCATGGAAGATCAAATTGGTCTATGTCCCTCCAAAAGTGACTGTATTTGAAGTCAAAAAGACCATTAAAGAAGGTGTAATAGATGTTGTTTACCAATGGCAACTAGTTGCAACTAAACTACATGAAGACCTTTTCATAAGGGTGATGCATCAAGTTGTCAATGGAACAAAAGAGGGTAAGAAGACAATACAAGTTTCTTTTATTGGCCAATTTTTGGGACAAATTGATAGGTTATTGCCTTTGGTGAATGAGAGCTTTCCTGAATTAGGTTTGCTAAAAAGTGATTGCATAGAAATGCCTTGGGTCAATTCCACTGTGTTTTGGGCAGATTACCCAATTGGGAGCCCCATTGATGTTTTACTAAGAAAGCACAAAAAATCCCAATTGTTCTTCAAAAGCAAGTCAGATTATGTTAAGAAGTCCATTCCAAAAACAGCTATAGAAAACATATGGGATTTTATGGTTAAAGGTGAGAAAGTGTATATCCAATGGAACCCTTATGGTGGGAGGATGCATGAGATTTCACCATCAGCAACTCCATTTCCTCATAGAGCTGGCAACCTGTTTTTGATTCAATATTATACATTTTGGAAAGAAGAAGGAATTGAGGCCACCAATCATTATATGAACTTCTCAAGGTCATTTTACGAATTTATGACCCCATATGTTTCAAGCTCACCAAGGGAGGCATTCCTCAATTATAGAGATCTTGACGTTGGTGCCAATCCAAATAATTCCACAGACATCAATAATGCTAGAGTTTATGGAAGCAAGTACTACAAGGACAATTTTGAAAGGTTGGTGCATGCAAAAACCTTGATTGATCCTGAGAATTTCTTCAAACATGAACAAAGTATACTACCTCGTTCTTTCTAAGTTACATTTAAAGAATGTTGGCATTATAGAAATGCAGGATACTAGAGAATCCAATACCTGCATATTCTTGGATATGCTATATATATATTTTGATCATCTTGAATTTGAAAATAATAAGATATTTTATGTACCTGTACTGTAGGTGTACCACATGTTAAAATGAACAAGAAAATAAGCATTTTCATTCGATATATCAACAATATAAGATTTGGATACACGCCCATTGCATTAATTTGTGTTGTAGTAAGGGTATTACATACTGAAAAATAATAATCTACACTATCTCTTAATTAAAATAATAAATTTGAAGGAATTAATAAACGTACACAATCTTTGTTTCTATTTTGCAATATACAAAACATAACATATTCTCTTCACGAATCAGTAACCCTAATATATATTACTTGAGATCTTAATTACACCTGGGCACTCGGAAGAAACACTTAAGTCCTCGAGAAGAATAAGAAAGGAGTGGAGAAACCAGAGCACTACTGAACCAACCAGTAGAAACAGTTCGAAACTCGTCAAAACAAGAAACGCCTTAGAGAGAGACAATAGTTGGAGCATCCCACAACCTATTATTGAAAATGAGATCATTCCTAGCTTTCCAAAGCCCACATTAGTCAATGAAACTAGAACAATCAATTCCATCCCTCCTTGTCTGCGAGTAACCTCAATGAAGAGAAATGGGAGAAGAAAACGAAGTCTGACGACGAGCTTTGTGACAGTCAAGGAAAAGGTGAATCTTTGATTCAGCAGCACCATGATAAAATGAGTAAATTAATCTCTCCAACATAAATTTTCCAGCCCGGCCCAACCTGTTGGCTGAATGGGTTGGGCTGAAAGCTTGGTTTTAATTGGGCTCTCATTCAGAGCCCAGTCCACCTCTTGAGCGAGTTTAAATGGGTTGCGCTATGGGCCTGGCCTATTTTGAGGGCTTGGAGTGATATATGCTTGTTGAACAATAAAAGAAACGGAGAAAAACATAATAGAACATGCAAGATATTTAGAGAATTTTTATTTATGCATAAGGATGGTTTATAGCAATATTGTTTTTACAACCTCGAATCAAATTGGAACACTACACAAACACATACAGAATAATTGGTCCAAGGATCGTTTAAAAAGATTGAGGTTCTAAGTTTGAATCATTATTTCTCATATCTCAGCCAGAAAATCTAACTCTAAAAAAATCAAATTGAAACACTTGAATTGAACTTATAAATCCAACTTAACTAGATAGTAACCTTTCTAGAGCATACCAAATCTACTAGTTCGGTTCAATTGGTCAATTTGATTGGTTCAAATCGGCTAAAGAACACACCTAAGGTCCACTCCTTCGGACAAAAACCCTAAATTGGTTCAAATTGGCTCAACAACACACCTAAGGTCCACTCCCCGAACAAAAACCCTAAATTGGTTCAAATCGGCTCAACAACACACCTAAGGTCCATTCCCCCGAACAAAAACCCTATATATAAATATCTATTGAGACTGCTCACAAAGCACAACACAAGATATTTGTCAGCGGTGAAACTTTTACATCTGAGTGAGAGGTCAAAAGAATCCCATTCATCTTGATTTGATCTGAATCGATCTTTTTGAATAAGAGGTGGGTATGCGCCATTCAATACTACTATAAAACGAATTAGAGATAGGGGCGATCTCTAGCGCTTAAACTCTCTCATTGTCAAATTTTGTTTTTAAAGATATGAAATTTAGTAGTCTTAGTATCAACTATCTAGATCTAGTTTTTTCTGGGTATCTAAACTCGAGATCTGACGATTTTATGAAATGTCATTACTAATTAAAGTTGTTTATGTTATGTTATTATATCTTATAGTCATTGAGAATGCTTGAATCATAATCATGAATTTAATATTTCATTTTGAGTAATTAATTTGTCAATGCATGTTTTGGGTGTGAAGATATATAATTAATGTGATTTGATTTTTGGTATCTGAATCATTTGATTTGATCTGTAAATTTAATTTAAAGTTCAAATTTTGAAATGTGATAATGAAGGTTTTTATTGATATGAAGATTAACTTTATGTGGTTATGTTATAAGGAAGGTATGTTTAATCTCCAAAACAAAAGGGGAGTTTGTGTAATATTGTCAAAGTTCATGGGAAGTTTATAATTTACTCAAGATTTAATTATGATTGATATTTTAATGTATCTAGCCAATCAACTAGAGAAAGTAATTGAAGTTGTTCGAATACCGGGGATGAAAATTATTAGTTGATACCATGTTGCGGTTAATTGAGAAGGAATATCATTCTAAAACTTATCCCTTTTGTATAAATGAGTGTAGAAAGAAAACACATACCCACTAGAATACATGTTACTCTTTTATGTGCATTTATCTATGTATGACATGTAATTTCAAAATGCTTCTGGTTGAGTTGTTGATATCTACATCATGCAGTGTTTGCAGTGCTAATGAATCATTTTGACATGTAGTACATGCACTTGTTTCGCAGCAGAAAACTTTAACATCATGACAGGCACATAAACTCTACTAGTTGCTACTAAGAGTTACTTTCAAATAAAAGAAAGGTGAGGCAATGGATCGCATATCTTTTCTGCCAAGGAACATCCACCATGAAATATTGTCGAGACTGCCCGAGAAAGATTGCACTAGGACCAGTGCTTTGTCCAAAACTTGGAAAGAAATATGGTCCACGTTTCCCTTCTTGGTTTTTGCTGAACCCAGATATGGAATAGGGTGGCTATCTGTGCACGGAAATAGTCCCCAGCAATTGGAAGATCTTCAGAGGAGAAGAAAGAAGTTCCTTGAATCTGTGGAAACCACATTGCTTCGTTTCCAAGATGCACAGTTAATTATAAAGGAAGTGAAACTGATTACAGGCATCTCTGTTGCTAATCCTGTTTTCCCCTGCATTGACCATTGGCTAGATTTGGCAAAAAAATGCAGTGTTGAAGTGCTGGACCTTAAACTACTTAGACCCTACGTGTATAAGCGTGAATACTACTACTTGTCTCCAAAGGTCCTTGAATACAAGTCTCTGGTGAAGTTAATTCTATGCGGGTGTGTCAGAATTGACAGAGCATTCCTGAATGTTAAGTCTTCTTTGCGAGTCCTATCATTGAGCAATATGTATTTGGGAGAAGATCAGAACCTAATCCAGAATATCATATCTTGCTGTCGCGAACTAGAGTATATAACTTTGAAGAAATGCTCCGGGTTGAGATCTATAAGCTTACATAACCTGCCTATGCTCAAGGGAGTTGAGATTATTGGATTAGAGGAGGTTGGTGTTGATGCTCCAAGTCTTGAGAATTTTCATTACACTGCTCCAGGTTTTGATGTCCCTTGGGAGTTCAATGTGGACAAGTGCAGCAATTTAAGATGGTTAGTCTTAGCACAGTTGAGTGACATTGTTATCACTGATGAATGGTTGCTTGAACTTTTTGGCAAATTCCCACTTCTTGAGAGGTTGGAATTGAATAAGTGCGAGATGGATAAGAGAATATTGATTTCGAGTCTCCGGCTTAAGGTCTTGTGGTTAACTGATTGCCATAGCTTGGAGCTTGCTGTCATCAATGCTCCAAATTTAACTTCATGTAGATATTCTGGTGATGGTTATTGTGAACCTGTTATATCTATTCTGAATAGTTCAAGTCAACTAGAAGTGGATGCTTTGTTCAAATTTTTAACACATGGATATCTTGGTTTTCAAGATTTAAGGAAAATTCTCCAACACTTGAAACCTAGCAGTGTTGTGGCATCCATGATGATCCATCAGCCATTTGTAAGAAAAGATTACTAACTTGACTTATTTTGTCATTCCATTTGCAATTTTGGCATTGTTTCCTTGACAGTTCTTAGTGATTCATTTGGATTTTGTAGATTGAATTCAATTCAGAATTGCACAAAGATAATTCAGTCCCTCCTCCAAGCATCAAGCACTTGAAACTAGATGTAGTTTCATTCAGACTTGATTGGTGTCTGCCTCTTGTCACTAGCTTCCTTTGGTGCTGCCGTCCTGCTATCATTTCCTTGAAGTTGAACCATGATGTATGCAGCAGAATTTGCGCTGTGGTATGTCATCTCCTGAGTTCTCTTCTTCTTTCTATCTTATATGATAGTGCTTTATTCAGGGAGATTCATTCACAATTGGTAGCCTCCTTGGAGAAAGGAAGAAAACTCATTTTGTCATGTGTAACATTTTAATTTAACACATACAAGAAAGGAATAGCTATCATGCCAGATAGCTTAGTTGCAAGCCTTGAGAACAATTTTAGTACTACTCAGGGCCATTTGTTACTGAAGAAACATTAACCACTTCCTTAAATTGCAGTAATCACAAATTTTATGATTAATGTAGCTCAAAAGTGGTTAATACTTCTTGAAAGTAAATATTTATACTAGAAGTTGTAGCTTCACGATTCAAATCATGATACTATATCATCTCTTTTCTGAATGTTTCTAGGACTTCTAACTTTCTCTGTCAATTGTCTAAATTAACAGCTCCTATGTGAGAATCTGATGGGCAGAAATGAGGACAAGTGCGCTTGCAGTTCAAGTCACATTAAATGTTGGTGGCACGGATTGAAGAATGTTAAAGTCACAAGCTCTTCCATGGCAAGTGAGAGGGTTGATCTCAAGAGCTTTCTGGAGAAATTGCCAACTCTTCCAGAAGGGGAAGAGATTACCTTCATGCTAGAATGATAATCATGATTTTAAGACTAGAACATGTCAAATGGTCTTGAAGTTGGTTTTTTCTTTTTCGCCTTTTCGTCTGAAGAAGACAAGCCATGTAACATGGCCCTTGACTGTTAACTAATGACTGATATGAGACATAGATTTGCATAAATTTGATGGTGAAGTTTTTGTAAAATTAATGCATGTATTATTGCTTTCATTTTCTTGATATGCTAGTAGTTTCATAGCATGGACAGGTACTCTTGGCTGAAGCTGAGATTCTGATGATGAGCTATCAGCACTAATTTGTGCAGGCATGGCTTTGATTTTGATAACCTTTTGAGTATTTGAGCATTTCTGAAGATCTTGCTGCTGGTAATTTTGAAGTGATTGATGAGAATATGATGTTAGACCCTGAAATAGCTTTTGCTTTCGTATCATTAATGATGCAGAAGCAATGGCATTTTGAAAGAAGGCAAAGTCATCAGAAAGGGACCTTAACAGTTATAGCTCTCTAGAGAGCAATACTATGATAGAAAAACCACTGCTTTCAAGGATAGGTGTAAATTCTCAAATTGCTGGTAATCATCCTTGAGTTATTACATTTCTTTTGAAATATTGTGTTTTATTACAATTGCATGTTTGGTTGTGGTTGTGGAATTAGGATACTAATTTTTTACAGGTTCCAAGTATAAAATTTGGAAATGAGTGGTCAGATTCAAATTCTGAACGCCAAACAAGACTTGCTATTATTTATCAAAGGATTTTTGTATTAAGAAATATGGGTTTGGTATAAATGATTTTGGGTCAAAAGTTTCACACAGTGACTCAAAATTGACCTACAATTGATTCATTTATATAATTAAATTCAAATTTTATTAGGTTTCATGTTTAAATATTACTAGAAACGTGAAAAGATAATTGGTGATGCTTGTGTTGAAGTCGAGGAGATTAGATCGGAAGGGATGCAGATCGAGTTTACCTCCAAGGTCTTATTTGCACAATAACACAAGTGAGTTAATGGCTATGTTGGATGTACTCGGACTCCCAAGATTAAATTAGATCGATCTTGAGTAGGTAAAGTAATGAATTAAGAGAGTGAAAATAGTTTTATACTTGTTAAGAGAGTTGTATATATAAAAAGAGATTAAATGTATGGAGATACGTTGATAATTGTGGCAATTAGGCTTAGATGGGCCAAGATGGTTTAGGCTTCTAGAAAAGCAAATCTACAACAATGAAACTTGTTCGACATTGCAGTAAACATTTAATGTTGGATTAACCCTTTAACAATATCAAGATTGAGCATCTTAACATGATTAATTAAATGGATTGCGTTAAAAGTGAATCCACATAAAGAAAAGTCCAATCCTACTAGTGGACATTAAAATGCCAACATGTGTTTCTGTCATATGATTATTTATATTTTCTTTTTATGTGAATGATGATTTGTATTATTATCCTTTTAGATTACTAGATTAAATAAAAGTAATGACGTAAAGAGTTATACTTTTTTCATCTAAACAAAATACAACTAACATTATTGATAGATAGTTAAAGAATGAATCCAAACTAATGACGTTGTTAAGAAACATTTTTTTATAATCGAGAAACCAGGATTTAATCCAACATTTTTAATTTGATAATCTTCAACTCACTAGAAACATTTAATGTATTTTATTTCTTCTTATCTGTCATTGACACTGATTTATTTTTTTAATGACCAACATGCATTTTAATATGCCACTGCCACCCAAACTGTTTTACCCAATTATTAGTCCTCTTCTCTGCCTCTGCCACTGCCACTGCCACCATTAATCTGATGAGACAAGGAACTTCCACCACAATGATTGGGTTATTAGCCCTGTAGCATTTACTTTCTGAAATTAAATGTTGTTTCTGTTTTCTTTGAAATTTTAGAGAGAAAGCCTTATTACTTTTATTGATGAGTTAAATAATTTTTTTGTTTTTAATTATTTTTTAAATATTATTTTATTCTTTAAATAATTTTTTTGTTCATTAAATTAATTTTTAAATAATCACTTTTAATGTTATAGAAATTTAATAGATAATATAATTATTCAAAAATTAAAATAATATAAAAAATAAATTAAAAATTAAAAAAAATATTTAAAAAAATAATTTAAGTACAAAAAATATATTTAATTTAAAAATTATAAATTTTGTTTTCCTTTCAAGATACTCTGACTCTCTATATTGACCATAGCAAGGAGGATATCAAGGACAAGCAGTAAATATTCTCTTTCAATTCATTTTCAACATTCACCGAATGCAGTTGAGGTGTTTGAACCTTGGCCTCATCCTCCAGAGACGCTATCCATGGAAGGAATGAAGCCCTCTTTCCTCCTCATAACTTGTCTAACCATTTTGATATCTGTTTTCCAAGCAACTTCAGATTCATCCCTTGACAATTTTCTCCAATGTCTTCAAAACAATTCTCAACCCTCAAACTCCATTTCTGCAGCCATTTTCCTCTCAAGCAATCCCTCATTCCCATCTCTTTTGCTTGCTCGAATATACAATCGCAGATATTCAACACCAACAACACCAAAACCTCTAGCTATTATAGCTGCAAAACATGAATCTCATGTCCAAGCAACTATAATTTGTGCCAAGTCTCATGGCATGCAGATTAGAATCCGAAGTGGTGGCCATGACTATGAAGGCCTCTCATATGTGTCAAAAGTTCCCTTTGTTGTACTTGACATGTTCAATCTCCATTCTATTGATGTCAATGTAGCAGATGGTACAGCATGGGTTCAATCTGGAGCAACAATTGGTGAGCTTTACTATAACATTGCCCAGAAAAGTCTTTTCCTTGGTTTCCCAGCTGGGATCACCCCTACTGTAGGCATTGGTGGACACTTCTCTGGTGGTGGGTATGGAAATTTGATGAGAAAATTTGGCCTTTCTGTGGATAATATCATTGATGCAACACTGGTTGATGTTAATGGTAAAATTCTTGATCGAAAATCAATGGGAGAAGATCTGTTTTGGGCTATTAGAGGAGGTGGGGCAGCAAGTTTTGGAGTTGTTCTTTCTTGGAAGATCAAATTGGTTCCTGTACCTCAAAAAGTGACTGTGTTCAATGTGAAAAAGACCTTGGAAGAAGGGGCCACAGATGTCGTTTACCAATGGCAACTAGTTGCAGCTAAACTACATGAAGACCTTTTCATAAGGGTGCAGCCTGAAGTTGTCAAGGAAACTCAGAAAGGTATGAGGAGTGTACAAGTTTCATTTTTTGGCCAATTCCTGGGACAAATTGATAGGCTATTGCCTCTGGTGAGTGTGAATTTTCCTGAATTGGGTTTGAAGCAAAGTGATTGCAAGGAAATGACTTGGGTGGATTCCACTGTTTTCTGGGCTGGTTACCCAAATGGAACCTCCATTAATGTCTTATTAACAAAGCAAAAGCAGCCTAAGAATCTCTACAAAAGAAGGTCAGACTATGTGAAGATGCCCATTCCAAAGGCTGCTATAGAAAACATATGGAATTTTATGCTTAAAGGTGAGAAAGTGTGGATGCAATGGAATCCTTATGGTGGGAAAATGCAAGAGATTTCTCCAACACAAACTCCATTTCCTCATAGGGCTGGGAACTTGTTCTTGATTCAGTATTGTACATTTTGGGAGGAAGAAGGAAATGAAGCCACTGGTAATTATATGAACTTTTCAAGGTCATTTTATGAATTTATGGCTCAATATGTTTCAAGCTCTCCAAGGGAAGCATTCCTCAATTATAGAGATCTTGATGTGGGTGCCAATCCAAGCAATGTAACAAACATGGAAAATGCTAGAACTTATGGGATAAAGTATTTCAAGGACAATTTTGGAAGATTAGTGCGTGTGAAAACCATGTTTGATCCTCACAATTTTTTTAAATTTGAACAAAGTATACCACCTTGTTCTAATTGTAATTAAGGAATATCATATTATTAAGTTACAATGTCTCCTTGTTTTTGTTGTGAATTGATTGTTGCATATCATGCAAGTGAATGTGAGTAAAATTTGAATCATATAAAAAAATGTTAAGTGGAACTAATTAAAGTTTAGGCAAATTCTATCACGTAATTTATATGATATGAAGAAATGTAAAGAATTATAATGTGTAAAATAACCTATGCCATTAGGAGTGGCAATTTTTGAACTAGGGTTATGTCTTTCGGATCAGGCATGTGTAACGTGTGTAACTCAATTAGGCATGGTAACCCGATTAATTTCCGCGGGTACCTGAAAATAAACGGGCCACGTGTCTTCCAGTTTGGGCCGAACATGACCTGCCAACTCGTTTTGGCACCCTATTGGCCCATTATGGCCCATATCATTTACGCATACGAAAAAGCCCGAAACAATTAAGTCGGTTTTCGGGGAAAAGAAAAAGTTGGTTTTCTCAATTTACTTTACTGCCCTTTTTTGCTTTTTGCTTTTTCTTTTCCTTTTCGTATAAAAGCCCCGAATAACTCCTTCGTCACGTTTCGCGCTAGTCTTCGTCTCTCTGAAGCTCAGTTCCTGCAACAATGGCTTCAACGAAACACAAACTTTTCAACGAAGAAAATCCTCAAGCAAAGAAGGCGAGAACTGGGAGTTATGCATCCGTTTTTTCTGTGAAACCAGAAGTGCCTCAGCGCGTGGTTCTCAATCTTGCCGACTGTGACTTAGGTGTGAATTTTACTTTACCGTTTCTCTGTGTTAATTTATATATGATTTGAATTATACTCTTCTACACTAGGAAATTTCAAAGTAGCATTTGGTTTTGCTTGAATTATGTTTTCGGATGTTGAATAATGCGTAGTAGTGGATTTCTTGTATGTGTAATGTGCATTTCCTTGGCATGATTTGAAGTTTTAAAAGACCTAGACATTGTATTAGAATTGGAATTATATCTAAGAAAGAATAAATCTTTGTTCATAGGGAATTATTACAATCTTTATCTTGAATGACTTCTAAATTTTACATAAGAACGTAAAAAAAATGAGATAAAATTTTGGTTTGGAAAAAAACCACAAAATGTAGGCTTTAAAGAATATGACTTCAACAAGATGAGAATCTTTGAGTTTATAGTGATTTATCAGGAGAAACAATGGGAATGTCAATACTGAATCCCTAATTCTTTATGAGAATTTGTAATTGATGTCCAATTGGTAATGCATCTCCAAGTGGTCAATGTATTATCTCAGACAAGCTTCTTCTGCTGTACCATTGTTGCCAAAGCGTTTTCCTTTCTTGTTGACACTATGCAACATCGTTAATATAGTGCCATATATGCTGTAATTTAGAGCATTTTGACGTAGGTAGAGAGAGGAATGCTAGAATCTTAAAGGATTACAGTCCACCGGCTTTGGGATAAGATAGACCCCATAATTATATACTATTGTGCTTCTGTAGCGTTTGGTTAGTTTATTCCTAGGAATATTGATTAGGTCTTGTCTGTTGTAAATTCCTTTTTCCCCTTTTCTTTTTGGAGGATCCCTTGTCCTCGGGATTGACTAATCTCTATTTTCTTCGTTCAATGAGACTACTTCTTTTATGAAAAACCATTTTAGGAGAATGGTAATTGTTTCTCTTTTTCAGTCTTGTGCATATCAACTTGTGTTCTGAATTGTGCATGGCCATGTGTGTGTAAATAGGTACATCTTTTTCGTTCTCAATTGAAAATGAGAACCCTAATAGGAGCATGTTGTTCTGATATTCATGATTGGTGTATCGCTAGATTTCAACATTGACAGCGTTGGGCTTGTTGGATCTGCACTTTATGAACAAGGGTTTGCTTATTGCTGGTCTGGTGCCCGGGCTAATGTTGGAATAACTGGAGGGAAATATTGTTTTGGTTGTACCATTATTTCTGAACAGCCAGTTGATATGATGGACACTGCCCCTGACCAGCAGCATCTTTGCCGTCTTGGCATTTCTAGAGGGGATAATATGGTTGGAAACCTTGGGGAATCCAAACACAACTTTGGATATGGTGGCACGGGCAAGTTTTCAAATGGAGGAAAATTTTCAGATTATGGTCAGAAGTTTGGTATTGGTGACACTCTGGTTTGTTGCATTGACCTTGAAAATAAACCATTGGCTTCCATTGGTTTCTCCAAGAATGGTAAATGGTTGGGTACTGCAATCCAATTTGATGCTGGTCCTTTGGGTCTAGGAGTAGTGGATTCTCCTCTAAAAGATTTACCATGGGGATCGGCACTCTTTCCACATGTGCTGTTAAAAAATGTTGTGGTCCAGATGCAGTTCAGTGTTGAAGATGGCCTTGTTCCTGAAGAAGGGTTTAAACCTTGGGCCTCTGCAATTGAGGATCGAAACATCATCATGGGACCTACATGTTGTGATCGAAGGGATTGTGAACTGATAATGATGGTGGGATTACCTTCTTCTGGCAAGACTACTTGGGCAGAAAAATGGGTGAAAGAGCATCCAAAGAAGCGTTATGTTTTGCTTGGAACGAATTTGGTTCTTGATCAGATGAAGGTTTCTGATTTGCTGGCTCCTTATCATTTTGCTGTCCTTAATTTTTGCTGATTTTGATTAATGTTGGAATCTCAATCTTGTGCAGGTACCTGGATTATTGCGTAAGAACAACTATGGTGAACGATTTGACCAATTGATGGATCGGGCAACTGGAATATTTAATATACTGATATCTAGAGCAGCTAGTATACCTCGTAATTACATAATTGACCAGACAAATGTGTACAAGAGTGCACGTAAACGTAAACTTAAGCCCTTCGCTGACTTTTGGAAGGTTAGCTACTGATCTATTTGTTTATTGGAGCTTGGAGGGTCACTTTTCTGTGGACACTATTGGTAATATAATCATTTGGCCTACAGATTGCTGTTGTCGCATTCCCAAAGCCAGAAGAGCTTAAGAGGCGTTCTGAGAAAAGTTTTAAGGAAATGGGGAAGGAAGTACCACCTGATGCTGTAAATGTCATGTTAGGTACTTTTAGAACTTCTATTGTTTCCCCTTTCCTTTTTCTCTGCATGTATGAAGTTCCTAATTTCTCTTCACTTGCACCCTATTATGGTTTGGTTTATGGCTGTGCAGCTAATTTTGTTCTGCCTAAGAGCAGGGATATGCCTGGTTCAGATGAGTTTTTCGATGAGGTACTTAGTAGCCTACTTGTATATTTGTTTTGTTGCTGTGAATTTTGACACTACTAAAGCTTTCTCTGTTTTTCAAGGTTATATATGTAGAACTCAACCAAGATGAGTCTCAGAAATATTTGGAACAGATGAAGCAGGATCTTGCTTCTTTATCTAACAATAACTCATCGATGTTACCTCACGGAGGTTGTTTTCAGTCATTAGCTGGACCTCCTTTGCAAAATCAAGGGAGTTGTTTAGCAGGTGTGAATCTTCATTTAGTTATTTTTCTCACTTGCAATGCTCCTACTATCTTATGTATGCAATTTTTTTGATATAAATATTTCTTAATGATCCTGATGATGCTTCACTCTGGTCCAGGCAGTGGTAGTCACTGGCAGGGCTCTTATTCGCCTATCCCTTCATGTAACTACAGGATACCCATTCAAGTGAGTTGAATCTACTCATACTAAATATTTTTTTTATACCTGTGTGCCTATCCTAACCAGTGGAAGAAAATAAAAAATTGCTGTTCTTGTAGTTATTTATTGATACTGGGAGGGATTGGAGTTTTCATTGCTGGGTTTCAATATTATGAAATAATTTTGAAATGGCTTTTGAGGAAGTTACTGTGTTTGCATGATGTGCTGGTAAGCAAGCTGTTCTATATCTGTGGAAGTAGGGAATGACTAGTATAGAAAGGCATCAATGCCAGTGTATATTCATGCTCTAAGCAGATTTTTCTTGCCATGCACTTACATTAAATTGCTTTTACCATCCTGTTTATTCTGTTCTGTGACAACAACTCTGATGTTTAATTGATATATATACTCATAGGTGAATGCGGCAAGTCATGAAACTGGACTTCACGGAAGTATGACTTCGTTCTCTGGAGTATATCCAAGCAACCAAAATCTGCATCTTCCAGGAGCAGCTTCTCCTTATGGAACTTATTCTAATGAGCAACCAAGTTTTCTTACTAGAGATAATGCTGGTTATTGCGGGACTTATGGTGCCATTCCTAGGGGCAATGTTGGGCCTTACTCTGAAGTAGGTGGCCCCTACAGCGGGTCAAATGTTGAAGGTAACAATAATGTCTTCCTTGGTGCTTTTCCTGATCCCTACCGGAGTGGTATGAATCAACCCTCTCCAGTTGCGAATGCAAGGACAGTGCCATTCAGTTATAATACTCAAGGCGGACCTTATAGTGACATTGGAGGCCCCCAATCTAACCTGATTGCTTCAAGAACGCCAACAGTATCTCATACTCTCCCAACCACATATTATGGTAAGTGATATAGCTCAGGATAATTGATTGGCTGAAAGTTGCTAAAATATTGACTTTATGCTAAGATTTTCTAGTTGATTTCCAAAGAAGTCTCTCTTTTTGTTGGTTTATGTAAAGCTTCTCTTTCTTCTTCATCCTTCCTTCCCTTTTTTTTTTTGTTTTTTTTTTTTTTTTTTTTTTTTTTTTTTTTTTTTTTTTTTTTTTTTTTTTTTTTTTTTTTTTTTTTTTTTTTTTTTTATTTTTTTTTTTTTTTTTTTTTTTTTTTTTCTTTTTTTTTTTTTTTTTTTTTTTTTTTGTTTTCTTTAGCATATATTTTTTTGCTAGATATTTATTATCTGTTGCTTCTGCATCTCAGATTCACTTATACCATATAATGGGACACCGAGTTCAAGACCTCCACTTGGAAATTTTCCTGATACCACTCAGCATCGAAGATACTACTGACTGCCATATGGATTTTGCTGGTCAATTTGAAACTAGCAACCAATGGTGTAAAGGGATTAAGTCGTGCTTCCCTGACTGCTAAAGTTTGTAAATACGTTCTCTCTAATTTGACATAGGGGCACATCTTTCAATGTCTTCGGAAATTGATTTATGTCTCAGATATTTGCCTTTGGTATATATAAATAGAAGGTTGGAAAAGTGAAGTTCATATCTGAGTTTCTTGAGTGAGTGTTTGCATGATCTTACTGCAGAATTGTTGATAGTTTGTTACTGGTGTAACACATAGAATGATGTGTTATAGGCATTCTTGCTAAACACTTGCTCTCATTAAGTACATAAACGTTCAATGCGCTGACCAATTCATGGAAGCAAGTCCTTTATCCTTATGATTGATTCGACCATTGTTGCAGAACAGAGGACGAGATTATATCACTTGTCTACTATTATTTAGGTTAATCCAAAGCTTTTATTTTTATATTTGCATTAGTTATATCCTATGATTACTATCATGACCCCTCATGATCCTTGAGCGCTAAGTTCTGCTTTAGACCTTTTCAAGCTTAAAACAGAAACAGGCTCACATCTGGCTGCCAATGTTAGTCGTTCTGCACTGGTTAAGTTCCACCTTGAGGGTACATTACGGTATGATTTAGTGGATTTTTTACTGTAATTTTGTTGCCTTTTATCTTTTCTAAGTTCGTTATATTATACCCTATACCACAAGTTCCACCCTCTATCCTATTCAGATTCTGAGCATCGAGACTTTTAAGCTGTTTTTTCCACAAATATTCAACAGTTTGGAATTGGACCCCTTCCTAAAATGTTTTATTTTCTTTCCTCTAATTTATCATTTCTATTACACCTGGCAACTTTGTTAAATGAGTTGATAGGGTAGGGCAGCATTGATCAGTCTCTGCCTCCCTTGAGGTCCACTTTTGAGCCAGGATGAAGCAAATCTCGATATGAAAATTTATGCAAAACTTGACGAGCAACCTAACCTTTGGTTATTGACATGCCCATGTTTACAATAAGAAGATTCTTGCAAAACCTGAGGGCAAGGAATAAGGATCTAACCCGTGGTTTTGACATGGGTAAGGGCCCCAAACCATGTGCACTTGCTTCTCAAAGGTATGGTTCGTCTGCAAGATACATGGCTTTGAACATTGAACAGATAGACTAAATTAGTTGTCTGCCACAACTAACAGCGACTATCGATTCCGTCTTAAAGGCGTGGCTTCCCTCCATCAAGCAGATTATAAGTGTGACCAACTGCCTTGTCTTTCTTAATTCTACCTACCATAGATTTCCTCTTATTATGTAGACAATGGAAGGTTACGTCTAGCACAAGAAAAAAAAGGGTGTTGGGGGCATACAGATAAGGAGACTAAAGTTATGAGGATGAAGGTGATGATGTCGTTGCTTCTTTTTTTCATGAAATAGTCTACTTTAACCCACGCTCTCTAGAGCCCACAAGAAGGTCTAGGCTCACATTTAACGTTCAATCACGCTCTAACTTTCTTGGAAGTTAAGCTGGGATAGAGTGGTGGACCCAAGCTCCCAATTTTATAATTGGTACGTGAGGGAAAGAAAGAGAGGTCAGATTCTTTCGGCAGTGCAGTTAGAGAGCGAAAGTTGGTAACTTGCTTTCTCATTCACAGGTTTTCAGAGAAATGGCTGAGCCATAAAGCTTTGTGAAAAAAATTGACAACTTAAAAGTTATTGATATTAAGAAGATGCTATATATGTATGGTTTCCCCAAAAAAATTTACTTTTCACAAAAGCCTTTAGTAATTTACCATTAGGCCACCTTAAAGATTTTATGCTACCTTTGTCATTGTCATAAAAACAAATTAGCTACGATTCTTAATTCAAATATAAAAAGTGCAAGTCTTAAGAATAATCTCACTTCTATTATTGTCGAACAAATAAAACGAAAAACCTAATATGACTTCACATATACTCACTCTTTTATCCAGGTGACAATAATCCAAACTGTGGCATTTTCATTAAATTTAAAAAGTTATCAGTATTTCTTAAGTAATCAATTACTTCATGCATGTCTTATCAATATTTCTTAAATGCCCCCTTGTGTCATGCATGGATTAATTTTAAAGAGCACGTGAACGCCAAGCAAAACAAAATGTCATATAAATTTCTATGCTTGTGGGTGTTTTTGGCTACTAGATTCATTTATATTGGAGCCTTATCTGCAAATTACCATTGATCTTATGAGGCTTTTTGGCATTCGTTGTAAGTTCTAACGAGAGAAAAAGGACTAAGAAAACAGCTATGCTTGATGTCACTGTTCGTGGAGACATTTGATGGATTGATGCCTTCGTTCAAGAAATGATCACTTCCAAAAACTTTGTTGGAGCAAAAGTTTCATTTGTTTAGCTTTTAAAACATGCTTTTCGATCCAACGTAAGCTGAGCGTGGTTTTGATATCATAGATACCCAAAAAGCACTGTAAGAGGAACCGAAGGTAGGTCTTCAATTTGAAAACCTCCAATGGCAAGGGTCAAGTCAGAGGTAGGGTAAGAGCTTCTTTGGGAGATTAGAACCAAGTTGTCTGTCTGCACTTGAAGAGTAAAGAATGGTTGAGTGTTGCATGTTGATTTCCTCACTTAGTGAGGTATATTTTGTACTTGAAAAAAGTTATTGCAGCAAATGACAAATTATGCAGTAACAACAAAGGGGTCAGGTGGCAGGTAAGATCTGGAGATGTGCCAACCATATCCTTATCTTTCTTCTGTTGCAAGAGATGATATGCAGAGATTCCATAAGATTAGAGAGTAGAGACTCTGGTGAGATTGTAGATATGGAAATAGGAAGAGTGAAAAGAGAGGGCTAAACTCGTGTAGTAAAAATCATTCTATATTTAATTAATAAGATAATAAATAGGATAATAAAGTTACATAAATTTTTTTGTGGCAGCATTCCATAAACACTATAAGGTAGGATCTTAATTCAAATAGTTCTGTTTTAATTTTATCTAAGATAAAATTCTGTGACATACCATAATTGTTAAATATCATAACAATTTTTTATTTTTTTTGAGAATATCTTACTCACTGAACTATGATTAATCTATCACGCATGTAATACACTCAAGTGTAAAGTTTGTGTATATGATTACTATGATTCATGAAGGCTCAAGACATCTCATCACCCACACACATATAGGACTGTTCTATACACTGTACCCTATGCAGCGTGCTGCTGAAAGTTGTTTAAATTATTAATCAAACGATGATTTGAGGGGATCTTTCACACCACAATCTGCCCCTAACTTGAAGCCTCGGCCAAAAGCGTAATCAAGCTAATTAAAGCCGCGAAAGGAGATTAGAGGTTTGGGATATCAAGCATTGATAATAAGTTAAGTTGTATATGATGTGTGACTTTTCTCCAAATAGTTAGCGTGTTGTCTCGTGTTTGCACTGGTTTAGTAGTGCTATAGTGGTTAAACTAGATTTAACGTTTCATCAATGTGATAACTCTAAATTGTTCAACCAAAACGAAAAACTATAAATTGNATGTGATAACTCTAAATTGTTCAACCAAAACAAAAAACTATAAATTGCATAAATTAATAGAGCCTAGTTGGCTACTAAGCTACCTGGGGTAGCACTACATAACTCCTCTCATTGAAGAGGTTATGGTGGGACAAACGTTTTGAAATTAGTGTCATTATAAAAATTTTGAAAAACAAGTTACACAGTGATAATTTTTTGTAAAATGCATACACAAATCAATTAATATAGAAAAAGTGCCAAAAAAACATTAAAAAAATAATGCATAATAGTGATTTTATTTGATACAATTAAACTTAAATTCTATTAATTATTTTAAAATTTGACCTATATTGTGTGTTTCAATTTTTCAATACGTTCACAACGACACCAATTTTAGGTCATGAGTCTCGCCAAAACCCCTTCAATAAAAGATGGTATAACTAGTGTTATCCCCTTTTGAAAAGAAAAATAGCTTAGCAACCACTGCTTATCATATAGACATTACATATGAGACAAACCTAATAAAGTCCCTCTCAATAATTATGGTGCAAATTTCTTCTTCTTCTTTTTTCATGTTAATAAAATTAACTCAAATACACATTGAATACCTCATTATGGTTTCTTGATTAAAAATGAAATATTATATACTTCAATAGCCATGAGCAATAACTTACGGGTGTATCAGCCATATAAGGATAATGAAACCTTAAGAACCCAGGTTCAAAACATGTTATGCCTTCTTCTTTGTGATTCTGGCATTATAGATATTTATTACTTGGCGACTTTTTTCACAATCAAACCACTATTTTTCTTCCTTTCCTGTTCTTCTTCGTGTGTTCTACGAATGTATTTCTTCACCAAGAAGACTTGTGTGTTATACGTACATCCAGTACAGAAAAAAAAAATTATTGATCTTATTAGGCTTGACTTGGATCAAACTATCATGGGTGCTCAACATTGTTTGGATCTACCATGAGAGAGAGATTATCTCACAAAATAACTGCATAACTTACGTAATAATGCCTTATCAACTTGTTATCATGTGCGCAACATTTAAGACGTGTTTTGTTGTGGACCTCACTTAACAATTTGAGCTGAAAAGATACCAAATTCTTATCAAAAGTTTCTTTTCGCATTCCCAATTCAGCAGCCACTTGTAAGGCCTACAAAAAACCCAAGACTTCATGCTCATGAAAGTGCATTATTTCACTACAAGAAAATATAAATTTTTTCACGGTGAAATATTCTCACGGAATTTATGTGTGTTTCTCTTAGAAATAAGGTGAGAAGAATTTTTTAGACGTTTAGAAATATCCGTGAGAAATCTAAAAGAAAAACTACGAGAACATGATGCGAATGTGGGGGGAATTGTTTCTCAAAAACAAAATCTGTGAGAACCAAAATAACCCATTTTAGTATAGATATTTTTCACAGAATTTGTTCGTGATAAATTAAACACACTGTTTCATTTTAGCGAGTTTTTGAAATCAATTTCTCGCAAAATTTGTTGGTGAAAAATATAGGATTTTTTCAGCATCATGCACCAAGAAATTCTCCAAATTCCCTCCCATCTCGATTTCTCTCATTGGGCTTGCTTCGAATCGATTCTTCATCCAATTTTTAGCATTTTCCTTGAATATAGTTGTTAGATGTACAATAAACTTCATTCAAATACTAAGGTTGTTACATATGAGTTTTATGCGCGTGTTAAAGGAATTTATTCAATTTGCTAGTGCACTTAATGTCTATATTAAAGAATGGAAGTTTAGATGTCCATGTTTTAAATGTAAATACCGAAAGTTTTGTTATCCAATGACCATTGAAGAATTGAATGAAATGACCAATTACTATACAATAAAGCTTTGTTACTCTGCAGAGACAATTCCATCCCCACATAAAAAAGGGATTGTGCCCATAAGGACTTAAAGAGAAAGATAGCCAAAAGAATTGGTCTAACAAAAGTGACCGAGAGAAAAGTGAGACATCATTTTAACAAAGATGACACATTGATTGTAACCTTGAAACCACTATTTTCCCCACCCAAATGATTCCATCATTGTCCAAAATTGCTGCTTAAATTTCCAAATACAACAAAATTTTCTTGGTTGCTCTTCCTAATTGTAAAGATTGTGTCTCCTTATAGACTCTATGAACCTTCTGCCAAAAACACCAAACTAGTGAGATTTGAGTGGCTTCCACTTTTTATATTCGCATTTTTGTTTGATATGGTTCGTATTTTATTTCCTTTCTCACATAAATGTAAATCTTAATGTATGAATCGTCCAAATATAATGTTGGTCACTGCGTCTTTTCTTTTGTTGACTATCTTTTATGTCACTTTAAGGTTGTGCCTAGAAAATTGTGGAAATTGATGCAAAAATATCAAGCTATAGTCCAAGAAAAGTGATCAAAATATTAACCTTTCCCCATCTCTTCCATTTACTACGGTGAGTACTGGTCCCAATGAAAATTTATAACTTACCTGTTTTAACTCTTTCAGCCCAAATAATAAGACTTCTGTTTTTTTTTTTTTTTTACATACCATTTAGTTTAATAAGATATTTATTTAATGCATGAAAGAGAGGAGAAGGATATATTTTTAAACAAAAGAGATAAAAAGGAAAAGAAGACTAAGTAAATAAAAGAAATCAAAGTAAGGAAAGGCTAATGATCCTCCCTTGATTTAGATATAGGATGGGAAAGGGAATAATTGTCTATCAAACCACTCCTATTTTTTCTATGTACTTCTCTAGAATATAACTTGTAGGTATGTGTATATATTCCATTGCTCTTCTCCAAAATAAAAAAGTTATTTTTGCTAAACAAGCCTTTACATTTAAGTTAATTTTTTTAATGTGTACATTTAAGTTAATTAAGTGTAATTTAATAGTAAAAGATTTAAATTATTTATAAAAAGCCTTAGAATTAAACTAATGTATTGTCATATAGCAAAATTAATAAAAAAACAAGGGCTGCCTTAACGTTTTAAGCGGCATAAGCACATGAACATAACTACATGCATATAAAAAAGCATGCACACTAAACTAAACCAACCATGCTTTTAAGTTAACCATACTTGTTAAATATGGTAAGTAAGAATTTACCAAAAATGAGTGCTGGTAGTGGAATTCGATGGTACTAATTCATCAGGTTCTAGGTGAAGTATCACATTCAGAAAAGTAATAACAAAAAATATTGAACAGCTTAGCACCATCGAAGCTCAAATCAATGTCTTGGGATTACTCCATTACAATTTAGAAATAAAATAAAAACAGATTCTATGAATAAAAACACAAAATCAGTGGGAAATAAGGGGCATAATACACTGTTTAAAATCATGAATTTGATAAGTGTAAAAGCAAAACAACTTTTCAGGTTGGATTTGCAGGTTTTTGATGAATAAAATATCGTCTTGGTTAATGCATAGTGCAGGACCACACCACCTTCACCCCTTCCCTTATTCCATGCCTTCTTCTCACGCCAAAAGGCTTATAAACCCCACTAAAACACACTTTCTAAAGCCTCTTGTATTGTAGCTTGTTCTAGTCCCATCACAAAACTTGACACTTTTCCTCCTCCAAACTCTGCTTTTCGGCTCATGGGTCTGATTTTCTTATTACCAATTTCCCTCAGAATCCTAATTCTCTGAAGAAAATTTACCCCAATGGAGGAAAGGAAAGTTTTTTCAGAATTGAAGTTCATTTCAGTCTTGGCTCTCACAAAATTCATGAACTTGTTATGCGTGGAAACATTTTCCCCCCTCTCTGTATTCTCTTCTGATCCTCTGTTTTCATGCATTGTCACCTTCTGCACTCTGATTTTCCTCTACTTGCCTCATTTATTCAAGAAAATAGTTTTCTCCCCGGTTCTGATTCTCACTGGAGTTCTCTTGCTCACCATTCTTCGACTCGGTGCACTTCAGAGATCCCAGAATGAAAAAAGAGAAATTGAAATTTCAGAACCCATTATAGAAGAAGAAAACAGGGCAAGCAAAGAAGAGAAGAAAGAGAATCTTTCTGAACCGGGGGAAACCGATTCTCTTGAGCAAGTTTATGAATGGATCAGTGGCCATTGTGGAGAAGAAATCAATTCCCAAATGGGTTTTGATTCAAGTTCTGATTTTGAGGAGTCCTTTGTGAAATGGAATGTGAAAGCTCCATTGGAAGTGATATACGAAGAATACGAAGGTGAAGAAACAGGGAAGAATCCGAATGAGAAAGAGGATACCCGACAATTGGGTATTGCGAGGTACCCGTCGTTATCTCGGTATTACCCGGAATCTGATTCGGATAGCTCGTCGGACGGTGGATTTCCGCCGATAGAGAACTGGGATTCGCCGGAGAACATTTGCTTCAGGTGGGAAGAAGAAGACAGAGAAGGGTTAATTGAGATAGCTTTTGATGATGGAAAGAAGAGGGCTTCGGAATTTCACTTTGAGGAAGAGAATCTGATTGAGATTGACATTTCTCCGACGAGATACTGTGATTTTTCTGGCTAGAATGACCAATTTCCCGGTGAGATTAGTTGCAACTAATGTGATATTAATTAAAGATTAACATAGTTGATTACTGTGCTTTTTGGGGTCCGTGGAGATAAATATAGAGATTTGGGATCTTCTTGGGTTTTTGGGGTTTTACTTGTTTTGGATTTGGTTACCGTTGTATTAGATCTATGTTTTATGTGCAATTAATCACTAAACCCAAAGATTCAAATGCTTCATTGAAATGCCTCTCTTTTTTTTCTTTTTTTTTTTTGTGCTCCATGATAAGACCATATGACCAATAAGGTTGTAGGGTAGGCACCCAAAATAGACTTTTGAAGGGACACGTAGCACTTTTGACGGTGAGGGGGGTTATACACTTGATCCAAACACGATACCCCACTCAATGCAGTGGCTTTGCATGTGCATGTAGCCGTAGAAAAGTTTACTAACATTGAAGTGAATGAAAGGGACTTGACAAACGCAAGGGAGAGCCTTACTCTACCATTACCTACAAAGATCAATTTAGGTGTTGACGCCAAGTTGAGATTCCTCCTATCCAATTGTTACTTTAGGGCATTGCTTCTTAGGTGTAATTTATTTTTAAATGTTTCAAAACATACAATTAATTTATATAATTTTTTACAGAGATTATATAATATTATATGAATATGTCATATTACATATACATGATAAACATATATAATTTTTATATTTTATTAAATATAAATATAATCTATTTTATTTTCTCAAACACATTTAAAAATATTTAATTTGTATATATGTTATTCATATATAAATTATTCTTATGTAATATGATAAATTACATAAATATCAAAAATATTTAAAAAAACCTCTAACTTTAAAATATGTAGAGAACCCCATTTCAAAAATGGATGGAAAAGACTATGTGCCTCTCGTGATCAACTTCTTCTGCTTCTTTGCCGGGTTTTCATCCATGCATGGCGTATCTTCTTCCCCTTTTCTCTTTCTCTCTCTAAATCATGAATATTGTTCGCAAGAGTACATCAAATGCCAATTTCTAGACCAATGATGATGCCATAAGCTGAAGTTTGGTGTGCTTTTATTGAATTCCACGAGGCCAACTAGTTACCACTCAATGACTGCTTTCTGAAATATTTCAAATCACTTATTAGTTTTGTTGTAAAATTTCATGTGAGAAGAGTTTCTTGTTGCGAATGCTTGCTTAAAGGGAAAACGTCATATGCCCCTCATGTCGTTTGGTTTATTTTTAGATTGTCACTCTGTCTCTTCGATGATACTTCCATTAATGCATTACCCCCATTTCTATAACCTAAAAAGCACGTGAACTGTCTTCTACGCTCCCATCCCTGAAATTCCCTAAGCTTCTTTTCTTCGTGGATGCGTTTTCCATGTACCTAGCTAGCTGGTAAAGGATCTAGTTTTATGCTATAAACTCAAGGGGAAGCTATTGACGAAGAAAAGGAGCATTAAAATTGTAGGGTATTGGGAGCCAGCGTGTGTTATTCGCATGTTTCTTCATGTTTCTTTTTGGTATTATAAAGTAGACGAAAAAGGCGCATTAGAGTAATGTGCTAATACAATTGATCTCAAGGCAAAACGACACTTTTCAAACCATAAGATAAGATATGAAAACGGACCAAACTACAAGGGCTATGCAACTTTTTTCCTTTGCAAAAAGCATTATCAGCGACGAAGTAGAAAGGTATCTTTCGGGGTCTACATAATAAGAGAGATATAGATGGAAAGATACAATATTAGAAGTGGACTAAGAGTGGAAAATAAGGTGTTCTTTAAGTTTAGAAGTTACAATTCAGGATTTTACATTAAACCTCAAAGTTGGTTAAACGAGGATTTCACATTTGCCACACAAAAAAAGTTGGTTATTAAACATAAAACGAAATTATATAAAACTAGATTTTCATTGAGTGAGATATTTAAATTTGATCTTGGAGGAGCTAAAATTAATTCTAGAGGAGTAACATTAATTTCGCCATTCATTGCATCGATTTTGATCATTGTGAATACTTTGTGACAAGCTTTTTATTGTCATTGATGCTCGGCTTGTTATTGACAGCCCTTTGCTCTCTTATTTACGTATGCTTTACTTTCTTAAGAGTCAATTCATAGCTTGATTTCTCTTACTCTCTATTATCTATGCTCTAAGAAAATCTCGTTTGTAGAACTTTTATGTTCATAAATTCCCATGTACAAATAGATTCATCTGAATTTAAGCAAGTTTATATGATTTTTTTTCTTTTAAGCTCAAGTAGAATCATAGTTGCTTTAGGATTACAAAAGTTGTGCAAACAGTATTTATTATTCTTTACAATTTCTTAATACAAAACTAAACTTCCTATCCATGGACTCTAGTGAAACCCATAGTCTTATCATTCATAAGATGGTTTTGACTATCTCACGCATTAAAATGCTGTCAATATATATTAGATAAGTTATTGCTGGGCTTGATTAGATTGATGCCTGAAAGCTATAAATCAAAATTGTAATTGCTACAATGGACAGAGACAATCAATGACAGGTCTTTAATTTCTATACACTAAATGGCAGCAATCTTCAACGTTTTGTTGTTATATAGTCCAAATAAAGAGAGTTAGTCACCAGACAAACATTGAATAGAATCCGTAGTTTCGATGAAAACAAACCACAAAGTGTTAGGAAAAGATAATTAGCAATGGAAAAGTTTAATTGGATACCATAAACATCTTTAAATTGGCACTGCTTGAACAGTTTTTATTGGGTAACTGTATTAATCCTTTCTCTACCTCAGTGGCCATCATGATGCTGACTCCTCCAATCTGACGACCTATCTCGTCTGGGCTGATATTTTCAGGATTATGAATATGGCGACATGGAAGAGTTCTTAAGCGTGTAGTGCTACAGTTATAGATATTCACTTGTGAAACCTAAGATCTAGCTATCAAATTACTCATAGCCAAAAAATGGTATTGAAGTTATCCTAAAAACTTATGAATTTTTTTGTTCGAATTCAACATCGTAACTAAAATATTAAAAAAAAAAAAAAAACACAAAAAACACCAAGGAGCTAGCCCTTGCTTCTTTTTTGTGCCTAGTGCACTAATGTTTCATCATGCAATCCTAAATAAGTTAGAAAAAAAAATTATGATATCATTTCTAAAAACTTCATGTAACTAAATTTAATATACACAATTCTAAATACAAGAATCGTGTAATTATATAGCTACGAAACAAAAAAAATGCAAGAATTAACCGTATGGTATGTGTAATGTAATTTTGTTGGATAACGCAACTCTAATTTCTAAATATATGATAAAATATTCCATTTGTTTTTATTATATATTTAATGTTTCCAATATCAAAATGTTATTAGTTAGAAATTGCAAATAATATGTCAAACTATAAAATAAATCTTAGTTAAAAATAAAAACATATAAAATTCGTAGAAGAAAATTTTTATACTGGAATTAATTACAAATTAAATAAAAATATTAATAAATGAAACTTTTAACCTTATTAATATGACTAATTATTTAATAAGTTAAAAAATAATTAAAACTATATATTTTATTTATTTTATTAAATAGATTTGTGAGATTTATATAAGACCTACAAAATACACAACTTAAATTATTTTTATTCATGATGTAAATAAAAATATAAATGGTAGAAACCCTAGTACAACTCTACCTCTGCAACAGAATTATTGCCTCCACTGTTGGGCATTAAAGGAGACGTAGTGGGGTACCCTCTTACTATTGTCATATTAATTCTTGTTCAAAGAGTGATGGATACTCTGTGTAAGAAGCAGATAATCAGAGAATCACATCAGATCGTATTGTTGTTCCTCTCCTTGCTTGCAATAGGAGGCTGCACTGGATTGTTGGTAGAAAAGGCAATGACCCATTATTCAAAGACGGAGGTGTTGAATATGATCCATTCAACAACTGTTCGATTTTCCATTGGAAGACGCGAGTGCGAATGATCCTTTGCATCTCATCTTGCAGGGGATTCGTGAGGTTGTCCCAATTAACAATCTACTTATCTCATCGTTATTTGTAGATTTGCGAACTGAAGGAGAATTACAATAAAGGAAAGAAGGAATGGCTTTTGGAGCATAAGGTTAACCTCAGAGACCAAGTGTTTAGGGGTTTGCAGTTTTCATCATGTGTACAACTTTTTCATCACCTACATGATAGGTACATGGTAAATTTACAATGGGAACATTCAGTTCTGTTGTGCAATATGCGGCAAAGGACACTCCAAGTTCTACATGAGATTCGATGGAAAATTTTATTGGAGCGTGTCCCTTTCTTTGTGCTCGTACTGCCATGTTTCTATCCCTCCATTAATTACTTCATTGACGCTAAGTAAGATATGGTTGGTGAAGAGGTTTCCTTTTGTTGTCCTCTTTATTTGTTTTCTTCTTCCTTTACTTTTAATTTATTTAGAAAGGAAGCATACGCACTTATGGAAACTTATCTTCTTTATTTCAATAGAATAGCTATTTTCTATGCCTTCATTGTACATTTTTCAATATCCTCTCCGCTATCTAGTTCATGCTTATCTATCTACAGCCATTTTAATTGAGTTAGTGATCAGTACTCACACACTGAAGTCTCTCTCATGGCCTACAATATGAAGCAATATTGGACGACAGCTGAAGGGGGCTTTGCTGAATATAAATTAATAACCCATTAATTCATTACTTGCTGGAATTTCTTTAATATCGATCCCTCTCAAGACTAGAATGCTTGTGAATCATCATCTTACATAGGATTCTTACTTGTTAAAAAACTTGTAGAAAAGGCGTGATTGGATATGTATGTTGGGAGTTTGGCGTTAATTGGCCTCACGAAATGAGCATGTGATATTTCCCTTTGTTTTTTAACATCTATGCGCAAAAAATATATGAAGGATATGTTACTTTATTTTCTTTTTTTTGTTGGAAAATCCATATCATCACTATATTAAACTAATAGAAAGTTATTTTCCTATGAATATGACTATCTAAAGCCAGTATATTCGTTCCATTCCTCTCCTACTTTTTCTGTTTCTCTTCTCTCTCTTCACAGGTCTTATCCTCTTTCTATTTTAGCTACACATNTTGGATATGTATGTTGGGAGTTTGGCGTTAATTGGCCTCACGAAATGAGCATGTGATATTTCCCTTTGTTTTTTAACATCTATGCGCAAAAAATATATGAAGGATATGTTACTTTATTTTCTTTTTTTTGTTGGAAAATTCATATCATCACTATATTAAATTAATAGAAAGTTATTTTCCTATGAATATGACTATCTAAAACCAGTATATTCGTTCCATTCCTCTCCTACTTTTTCTATTTCTCGATCTTCTCTCTCTTCACAGGTCTTTTCCTCTTTCTATTTTAGCTACACATGCGTTGTACGAATTTACAACTAGTATGTTACTATTTTTGCTAATATCATATGTATGATACTGTATTTGATACTATAATTTGAATTCTTTTGGGCTTGAGCGTGTAGATAGGCCTGATAAAAATTGATTGCAGGGATGCAAACACAGCCCAAAGTGTTGCTTCTAAAGTCCCAACAAACTATATTATATTTTTGGTTTAATTGTACTGTAGGTCATTATAGTTTGAATGAATTTTGAATTAGGTCTGTATAGTATTTTTTCCTCTTTTGGTATCCTTATAGTTTAATTTTTTTTAATTGGGTCTGTGTCATCACCCCCACAATTATAACTCCGTTAGTTTATTGCTCACATGGCAAATAATTATCTATGTGGCAATAAAAGAAGTTGACATAGCGCCAAAGTGGTACAAAAATTGTCACATCATTATCTTTCCTCTTGAAGTTGGTAAAGATGATAAGGTGACAATTTTTGTGCCACTTTGGCATTACGTCAACTTTTTTTATTGCCATATAGACAAGCCGTTTACCATGTGAGAACTAAACTGACGGAGTTATAACTAGGGGTGACGACAGGGACCCAATTAAAAAATTTCAAACTATAAGACCCCAAAAGAGGAAGAAAAAAAATTATAGGGACTTGATTCAAAATTCATCCAAATTATAAGGACATGTAATACATTTAAACCTATATTTTTTTAATTAGCAAAAAACATAGAGTGTTGGTCAGCAAATTTAATTTAATAATACACTTTTGTAAATTATTTACACAAATGAAGCAATTTCCAAACTATTTACCTAATATGCACTTTTGAATATTTTAACAAAAGTGAAACATGAAAAAAGCCAGACAGTGAACACGCTTTAAAGGTGAAGCGTGTTCCAGCGTGTTCCTTTAGAATACGTTTTAGCTCTAAAAGCGTGTTCCTTGTGAACATGTTTTATNGCAAAAAACATAGAGTGTTGGTCAGCAAATTTAATTTAATAATACACTTTTGTAAATTATTTACACAAATGAAGCAATTTCCAAACTATTTACCTAATATGCACTTTTGAATATTTTAACAAAAGTGAAACATGAAAAAAGTCAGACAGTGAACACGCTTTAAAGGTGAAGCGTGTTCCAGCGTGTTCCTTTAGAATACGTTTTAGCTCTAAAAGCGTGTTCCTTGTGAACATGCTTTATCTCTAAAGCGTGTTCACTGCTAGCTTTTTTCACGTTTCACTTTTGTTGAAAAATTAATAAAATATTTAAAAGTATCCATTTTGGATAAATAGTTTTAAAACTATTCTATTTGTATAAATAGTTTACAAAAATGTATTATTTCAATCAATTAGCCTTATTGGTCTTTAGCCGGCTTCCATCTAGCTAACTATGTTTGATGTCAAAGTCAACTAGTCATTAACCTAGCCCAAGTAGCCCAGTAAAGCAATATTGTGGAGCGGAAAGCAAANGGAAACAAAAAAAAAAAAAAAAGAATGGATTGGAGCTCTCTGCTTTATAACAGTCATGGCCGAAAACCTAATGCAGTTGGCCACCATGCCCTTGAAGATCTCCTGCACATGATCATGGAGAATAAGCCAGAGAAGCACTCCGATTTTCCCAGGAATTTTCAGCTTTCAAAGTCAAAGCCAAAGACATGGATTTGTCCATACTCACATGCAGACATTATAAGTTACCAGCCACCTATAAGTCCCACTGGCGGAGAAGGAACCATCAGAAATAAAAAAGCGTAGAGATTAGAGATCAATGGAAGAAAAGATGCTCACGAAAGATACCAGATATTGGGATATTAGATTGCTGAGGATACATCTATGAGAACATTAAAAGATTTCACATACCAAATAGCCCCTTAAGGTTAAGAATTTATTTAGGTAATCAAAAGTTCAAACTTGGCCACCAATAAATATAGGAAATTATTAATCTGTATTAATTATTCTATATTTATCACTTTATGAAAGTTCCAAGTAAAAAATTTGAGTTGAAACACATGTGGGGAAAAAAACTTGAATGCAAATTCTGAAATGTGACTATGAACATTTTCTTCCTAGACCTATGGTAAACATGCACTTCATTAACATACCATAATTGATTCAATTAATTTTTTATAAGGGTATAGTCTTAAGTTTGAATTCATATTCTCTCAATATTTTTAATTGAAATTTTTATTTTTTCATTTTAATGGCAGAATTTTTTATTTATATTAAAAAACATCTTATTTGTCTTATACTTAAATTAAGTTAAGTGCCTTACAAATCTGAAGTCCCATTCAAAATTTTTAAACGAAGACATATATTTTTCTGTTTTATTAGAGNTTTTTAAACGAAGACATATATTTTTTCTGTTTCATTAGAGATTACATAAAAAAAGGATAGTTTATCTTTTCTCATAATCTCATCCTAATCACATTTTATGAGATTTAAACATGAAATATTTAAGATAAAATACTTATTACTCAAACATTAAGCAATCCTTGAAAACAAAGACATATATTGATGGTGAACATGTGAGAACAATCCTTTTAAACAAAACGTGTGAAAAAGGTTACCAACATTGGCCCAACAGCCTGTCTCGAGACCCAAGAAACTTGCATTCTTCTAGAAATTGTGTCCGAATAATTGTAGTCAAATTCATTTTAGCATTTGGGAGGCCACACAAAAATAGTTGTCAATGTTCTTTAATGCAAATCTTTTTGGGGGAAAGCTGACTATTCTCCAATTTTATAGCAGCCGCCTCCATGGTGTATACAGCTTGATTGCTTGCTCATTAGGTCAAATTCAACCATACCATGTGATGTGATTGATATCAATAGCTATGGCATCTCATGCTTTCTCTTTTTCTAACCTCCATCCACCTTCCCTTTTTGTATTCTTCCCTCTCTTTACTTGTTTCTCTTTTCAATTCTTAATTTTTTTTTTTTTGACAAGAAAATTCAAACTCTTAATTTTTTATATACTGACTAAACTACATCTAATAATTTTTCTAATTTAACTTTCTATATTCTTCCTTTTTTAATTATTAATTGAGTATATTCTAGAACATGGCATACGTATGTAAAGAAGGAAAGGAAAAGAAAAAATGGCACTATGGCATGATGAAAGTGTTCAAGTTTTGGCCTCCCCCATATAGACTTTTAAGTCAAATTCTTTTCCAAGATCGATGCTGATTAAGAAATCAAATATTTTTTAAAGAAAATGTTTAATAATATGAATATTGTAATCATATGAACAAATTCTAGTACTTTGAATGTTGACATTTTTAGATACTCTTTCTGTATGTTGAGTAAATTTTAATTGTTATATTGACTGTTGAGATCTTAAATAACAAATATTTTTTATATTAAATATTGTTATACTCTTTTTTTTTTCTGCTGAAATAAATATTTAAATGTTTGCTTCAAATTGCCAATATTTTACAACCGACTATAATTTATAGAAGATGCAACCAAATATTTTACAACAAGGTTAGACCCACCTACCAAAAGGTCAATTAGGATCCTTCCATTCTTATGCATTATATTCTTACTTTGAATTCTGTCGGTGATTAATTAATTATATATATATATATAATAAATTTATAAAATATTATCTAAATATTTATATTTTATGTTACTCTCATATACTTAACTCTTTAAAAAGTTTAAATTTATCTGTCCATTGTGAAAAATATTAAATTAATATAGCATATAAATTATTGATGGGCAAACAAAACAAGAAATAACGAAGTACTCTGTAGACTGCATATGTAAAGTTTGCTGTCAAAGAATAAATATTAGCAAGAAAAAGCAATTAAAAAAGTCTATTTTATTTTATTTCAACGTGTGGAAGCTGGAATCTGCAGATTCGACGATTCAATCGAACGGCCCTTAAATGAAATCCCAGACACAGTCTGGTCCAGCAGATCAGATGGCCCACCAGTACGGACGTGTAAAATTCTTAACCGGAAACAAAATAGAATAAAATAAAATAGACTCCGACAAGTATGGTTTGACACGTGCCCTTTTACTTGTCCGCCAAGTCAAAAAAGGACAATCGGGTAGAACCGTCGCGACGACGGCGACCTTGAACACACGCAGATCACATTCAGAAGGCTCATCTTTCTCCCACCTCTTTGGATTCTCTTTTGACCTACTGTTCTATTGCCATTTAAGAACCTCCCACAAGCCTCTCTTTCTCTCTCTAGGCACAAAACCCAAAACCGCGTTCTCTCTCTTCATTTTCCCACACTTTCTCTCTGTTTTCTCTCTGTTTTCCCAGACTTTTGGGAGAGAGACCCTATTGATAGAAACTTCAAGTAAAGGGAAGAAAAAAAAAACCACAAAGCAAGAAGAAAAATGCAAATTAATTTCTTTGAGCGAGTTTCTAGAGTTCTCCGTGACCATCCATCACTTCCCAAACTCTTGGTGATCGTCGCCGTAAGGTATAATCAACTCTTTCTCTTCAATCTTCAGTTTGATTTGCTTGATCTTTTGATTTTCTGCATTTAGCTCTTTTTTTTTTCTGTTTGAATTCTCTGTTAGCTTCTACTTGCTTGATTTTATTTTCTTGTGATTCTCTTTTTGCGATTATTACTTTCTTTTTATCAAACAGTGATTCAAATGAAAAATTGTCATTTCTTAGATCTATGGAAACCTGGAATTGCTTTTTTATTTATCTGTACAAATATATATAAACGTTTTGCTTGGTGTAGTGGCGGGGGCTTTGTGGCATATGCTGAGGCAAATCCAAGCAATGGTGCCTATATTGCTTCATCAGAAGCTGTTACTGAAAAGAAGAAGGTGGTGGTGCTGGGAACCGGTTGGGCAGGTACCAGTTTCATGAAGAATCTAAATAATCCGAGATATGAGGTTCAGGTGGTATCTCCTCGTAACTATTTTGCATTCACTCCTCTGCTGCCTAGCGTTACTTGTGGTACGGTCGAAGCTCGCAGCGTTGTTGAACCTGTTCGCAATTTTTTCCGCAAGGTAATGAAAAATCAATTGGATATAATTTAACTCATACCATAGCATTATATAACTGTTAATTTGTACAAAATTTAATTTTAATGAATAAATATGGCTCTGAGGGTATGTACTATTTAGTGTCCTAGTCAATTCAATTGTCTGTTTTAATGAAAATCACCTTTTGTAATTCTTTTTTTTTTTTTGGGTATTTTCGAAACTAAATTAAATTTTCTTTTAGAGGAGAAAATGGCTTCTCCTGTTCTTATGGGAATTAATTATTCATATAAATTTTTAGTCTCAACCCATATATAAGCATGTTATTTACAATAAGTAATTACGGGTAACAGGCAACCACAAGCTATTGGGTTGGCTAACTTTCTTATGTGTAATATGAGCACAGGAAATACATGTAGATCATCGTAAGTGCACTTATGACATTGTAGATCATCATTAGTGCAAAGGATATGTTAATTTGATTTCCAATTACAATTAGCAGATACAGGTTCTGGTAATTGGACTTGCTTAAGGCAGTGTCATTCANACCCATATATAAGCATGTTATTTACAATAAGTAATTACGGGTAACAGGCAACCACAAGCTATTGGGTTGGCTAACTTTCTTATGTGTAATATGAGCACAGGAAATACATGTAGATCATCGTAAGTGCACTTATGACATTGTAGATCATCATTAGTGCAAAGGATATGTTGATTTGATTTCCAATTACAATTAGCAGATACAGGTTCTGGTAATTGGACTTGCTTAAGGCAGTGTCATTCATAGCAACTGTAGTGAATTATGTCAACAAGAGGAGAGTACAGATGTAACTAGGCCTTTTCTGTTTTGTTTTTTTTTTTTCCTTTGAGCAGAAAAAGGTGGACATCCAATTCTGTGAAGCAGAATGTGTCAAGATTGATGCAGTAAACAGGAAAGTTCACTGTCGATCTAACATGAACAATAATTTGAACGGGAAAGAAGAATTTGTCGTTGACTATGATTATCTAATCATAGGCGTGGGAGCAAATGTCAACACATTTAATACTCCAGGAGTGGTGGAGAATTGCCATTTCTTGAAGGTAACTACCTTTACCATCTTGTTCATCCTTTAGCTTTTGTTATGGTGTACAGCATTTAAGAAAAGCTTCATCCAGTCTAGAAATCCATTGATATGGGGACTTTGATGTGGTCTGGTATGAATGCTTTTGGTTTTTAATTATCTTGGGTACTCGCGTGTGCAGGAAGTAGAAGATGCTCAGAAGATCAGAAGAACTGTTATTGACTGCTTCGAGAGAGCAAGTTTGCCAAATGTAAGTGATGAAGAAAAGAAGAGGATTCTTCATTTTGCTATTGTTGGAGGTGGCCCTACTGGAGTGGAGTTTGCAGCCGCGCTTCATGACTTTGTCAGTGAGGATTTGGTCAAATTATATCCAGGGATAAAAGATTTAGTTAAAATTACTCTTCTGGAGGCGGGAGACCATATTCTGAATATGTAAGCGTGTGAAACTCTTACCACCTGTTTTCGTTATTTATCAGTACCTTGTTCAAATGATATTTGATCATGTAGTTTTACCAAGTACATTGAGTAGCAATTCTGAAGTATCTGCTGTGTTTTAATGCTACGTTTGCAGGTTTGACAAAAGAATCACTGCTTTTGCTGAAGATAAGTTTGGGAGAGATGGTATTGATGTGAAAACGGGATCCATGGTTGTGAAGGTATCTGACAAAGAAATTTCTACAAAAGAATTGAAAAATGGGGGAGAAGTTACAACAATTCCATATGGAATGGCTGTCTGGTCAACTGGTATTGGCACTCGTCCATTTATTAAAGATTTTATGCAGCAAATTGGTCAGGTGTGTATCTTAGCAGAATTTGACATTATATTTGTGCTGATCCATATCATGTTTCTTACTTAGTATTCATTCATTATTCATTGAACGTTGCCTCTTGAGAACAGGCTAACAGACGTGCCCTAGCTACGGATGAATGGTTGAGAGTCGAGGGATGCGACAATGTGTATGCACTTGGTGACTGTGCTACAATAAACCAGCGAAAAGTCATGGTACGTAACACTCTTTCTCCATCACATATATAATTATCATACTTGCTAGTTTGTACACACACATGAGCACATGGCATTCTCTGCCAATTGCATTCTTTTCCAGACTTAGTATTGTTTTTTCATGACAGCAAGACTTCATATAGAAGGCATATATAGATTTAATTTTTCTGAACGTAAAATTTTCTATCAAATTCTTACCATTAAACAGAAAACGCACATCTTGCTTAATAACTTTGTGTACATCAGTATTCATGGCATTTTAAGTTAATGAATTCTGTACAAGGTAAGATATATTCATTCAAAATCTGGGGCTATAAATTAACTCTGATACATATTTTCCCTAATCCAAGTGATCTCTTCCTTCCTGTTAATTATGAATTCGAGGTTTTGGGGTTTTAGGAGGATGTCTTAGCAATCTTTAAGAAGGCAGACAAAGACAATTCAGGAACACTCACAGTGAAAGAAGTTCAAGAGACCATTGCAGACATCTGCGAAAGATACCCTCAAGTGGAGCTATACTTGAAGAATAAACAGATGCGCAACATTGCTGATCTGTTGAAGGAAGCCAAGGGAGATGTTGAAAAAGAATCCATTGAACTGAATATTGAAGAACTCAAAACAGCACTTTCCAAAGTGGATTCTCAGATGAAGAATCTTCCTGCTACTGCACAGGTGAATTTCTTGTTTACTTGCCTATGGCATTCTCTGTTAACAACAGCATTTATTTGACGCCTCTCTTCAGTTATATAACTTGGGTTTCTGAAATCACATATCAGGTTGCATCTCAACAAGGAACCTACCTAGCCAAGTGTTTTAACCGTATGGAGGAAGCTGAAAAAAATCCTGAGGGTCCTATCAGGTTCAGGGGAGAAGGTCGCCATCGGTTTAAGCCCTTCAGGTACAAGAATAGATGGAATACAGTTACCTGCTTTTACTCAATTCTCGTTATGTTGATACACAGAAGAACGATTCAAGGTTTTTTTTTAGTTAGCCACTGTTTAACTGGTTAATATATGGTTGATTGTTCCTCAAGGTACAAGCATTTTGGGCAATTTGCTCCTCTGGGAGGGGAGCAGACAGCTGCACAGCTTCCCGGGGATTGGGTATCAATTGGCCACAGTTCCCAATGGCTATGGTATTCTGTCTATGCAAGGTATGTTGTGTTTCTTTTTCCTTTATTATATTCTCGCAAGTGCCTGAATTTTAAGGCATTCTTGTTACAAAGTTACAAACCTCCCTTAATTTTCTCAACAGCAAGCAAGTCAGCTGGCGAACAAGGGCGTTGGTGGTATCAGACTGGACAAGGCGTTTTATCTTTGGAAGGGACTCGAGTCAAATCTGAGCAAGTTGAACATGTCTCACTCTTGGATTGGCAATATTGCAGAGCTCCTTAATCTCAATTTTCTTTTGGTATAGGAAATTTTTTGTCTTAAATCTTTAATTCTTTAAATAACACAAAAGCTTGGATATGTTGCCATGCTTACCCATTGATTTTCCTGCTGCTGGTGTTGAAATCGCGGCATTAGCGGATCTCCGAGTTTTGCTGATGAAGTTTATTTCGGAGATGGTAGGTGATGTTAGTTTCTCATACCTCATCTTATACGGTGTATTGAACTTCTTGTTAATTTTCCTTTTTTCAACCTCTGCCCAAGGGCAATCTTATGAATTGAGGTTTGAAATTGAGTTACTGCTTTATAATACTGAAAAAAAGTTTTACTTGTTAGAATTGAGAATTGAGAGTTGAGAGGGGAGTGAAGTAGACTATACTGTGTTTCATGTTATAATTGGTAAGGATCCACTGTAAGCTTAGAGAAAATGTTATACCAGTGAATTTGTAGAGACTCGAGGTAAAATCTGTTCCTACAGATCCTCTCCCCGACTGTTAAAGCACCGTGAGGCACTGTAATGCTTTGCTTCTCACGCTCGTCATCCATGGCTTCTTGAAAAAGATTGAGTGAGGCTGGAGCCTAGAGCCTAGAGCCTAGAGAAGAGAGTTCTGTTTCAGAGGCAGAGTCCTAATTAGTAAAGTAAAACAGTGGTAATATACCACATGTCAACGTTTGAGTTTTATTGGACACAGGGAAAGGTACTTTAGATTTACATAAATTTGTTTATGAGAGATTTAGTCTTGAAAATTGGCTTTGATTATCGACATCATAATCTGTAGCGTTATCCACTTATAATTGGTGAGCTTTTGTTGAGATTTAATGGCTAAATTGGTATGATTGTGAAGAATTGAGTCACATGTGATAAAATACACAATTTTTTTTTATAAACGATAAGAATATGATATAAGAAAGTATGTTAAACAAAAAAATTAATAAAATTTAACTTTTGCCCAAAAAGTTATATAGTGCTATTATTATATTTTATAAAAAAATTGTCATCAACACCAAAGTCTCTGGATGAGTCCCACCAAAACTCACTTAATTGAGTAGGGTTAACACTATCCTAAAAATGCCAAATATAGTTTAAAAATATCTAAAATATATGTTAGCCCAAGTAAAAAAGATTTTGTTTTCAATTAATCAAATTTTTATAATGCCAATTTAATTTTTTTCCCATGAAATACACATTTAATAGAATCATAGACAATTCTTCCCTAAACCAAACAAATTAACGACTTCTTCTATATTTTCATTAAATTTCAACAGGAAAAAAATGCTAAACATCACGAAAATATTTTTTTGGATTCCTCAAGTTACCTAGTGGCGTTTTGGATTTTCATTAGGCCCCACAATAAATCTCTCATGTGATAGATGTATCATCATACAGAATGTTTTCTTGAAAAATTTTCCTTGCAGCATATAAGCTCTCTTCTAGTTGAAAAACAATAGTGTGAGAATATTGACTCAAGGTTTTATAACACTTTCCTGATCAGAATTAGTAGTAGATGCCCACCAATTTCTACTATGTGCATAGCAATAGTACTTTTACATGTACTATACTAAGGAAAAAAGGAAATTTTAGATGGCTACCATTGTTTTTGACATATTTGTGAAGTGGAGGAAACTGAAAAGATTTCTACCCTAGCTAGGTTCAGAGAGTAATACTAATTATGATAAAATAAAAGACTACTTAGGATAAAATAAACAAATTAAGAGTGTTTCATTCCTTTTTTAATTACCAAAGGTAGGTAGTTATTAATGAAGATAAGAACAACTGAACTAAATACAAGGGAGAGAAATATTAATTGCTTCATAAATATAGTAACTTGAAGAATACGAGTAAATGTGTATCTACTATCTAGAGAAAGAGAACTAGTGCTTCACATCAAACAAAGCAAAACAAAAAAAGAAAAGAAAGAGAGGGCTAGCCATCGTGGCTTATTGCTAGTTCCTATCCATGACATACACTGGCATCTTTCAGATATTGAAGGCTGTCTACATGTTGCCTGTTTAGGGTTTGTTTGAGAGTTAAAATTAAGGGAAAATGAGATGAAAGAAAATAAGTAAATGTGTCTATCTTATTATTTGAGAGTTCAAGATTAAAAAATGGAATGAAACCAAAGGGTAACTTTAAACTCTACATTCTTATTTTGCCTTTACTTTTGTGTTCTTGCAATTTAGGGGGTTTTGAGAAGAAATAAGAGTAATTTACTATTATACCTCTATTTATTTCTTCAAATTCTTTTTCAAACAATATTTAGATAACATTATTAAATCTTATATTAAATATATTTACTTCATAAATAAAGGATAAATTTGTAAAATTATAAATTTTTATTTCTTTTTTTTTTCTTTCCTATCATTTTGCTCATTTTAATCATCCAAACAAAAGAGAAAAAAACTTCTCTATTTCCCTTCCCTTCCTTTCCATGATTCCATCCCTTTCCTCTCCTGTCCCCTCCAAAGGAACTCCCAAACATACCCTTAAGCATTTTCTCTTGCACTTGGTTAAACAATACTCGTAAGCTCTTTTCACGAACTCAGCACATTTTTTCCTGTACTTTTTCTCACACTCTCTTCTCAACTCTTCGTCTTCGGCTTCCTTATCCATGTGGGTTTCAAAGGAAAGCTCAGAACTAAGAGTTTGAGTTTGAGAGGAACCAAAAGTCCAAAGAGGGTTACAAGCAGGATATTGAGACACTACGTGAGTTGCATCCTTAGCTGCTTCCGTTTTCAGAAGTGCAACTAAAATGGTTACTATTATTGCAAATTTCCTTTTACCAATTATCTCCATGCTTTCTGATTCAATTATCAATTTGTGAGTAAACATACAAGGACAAAAGCCTTACATTTATAGACATTAATTTATTACATTGCAAAGAAACAAAAAATAAAATGAAAAACTTGGATCCATACTTCCATTCAAGAGCTAATTAGTAATAATATTCATGACATAGTGACTTTTGGAGGTTAAAGGAATTATCTTTCCATGTCTATAAATGGTCATATGTACATACAAGAGATGGAAGATATACAAGTACAAATAGGTTCACCAGATTTCTTTCTTTCTTTCCTTTTTTTTTTTTTTTGGTTTATTTGTATGATAAAAAAGAAATACAAAGTTTGCAGAAATATATTAATATACCTAAAAGGGAGACCTTTCTCTACGAGTAAGGTTATCTAAGCTATTCTACTCGTGCTCTTCTTTCTATTATTTTTTCTATTTATCTTCTCTCTCTGTTTAATTAATGGCCCATGCATGACCCGAATTTGCAACTAGTTATTAAGTATTATGAAATTATCAAACCTTGCCCCTATGCGCTCTTGATTAGAAAGAGGCAAACTCATTTTGAAATATTTTCATCTTTTCATTTTCTTATTTTAAGTAAATGAAGGCCCCACCAAGTAATTACATTTTGGTTTCATCTTTTCATTTTTGGAATGACTGTTATAAAGTTCAGACTTTGATAATTAATTACTAGCGTAGCCCCCAAGTAAGTGTTATTACTGTTAGATATAAAACCATTCATGGGCTTTCACCTATCAGCTTAAGTTTTTAGGTTGAATCGGTTCTTGACATGGTATCAGAGCCTCTTTGACCAAACGGTCAGGAGATCGAGTCCTTCCGCCTCCACTTTCTTAATTAAATTGAAATTTCAGCACATGGTATAAAGGGCCGTCGCGTGCGGGGGCGTATTAGATATGAAATCATTCATGGGCTTTCACCTATCAGTTTAAGTTTTTAGGTTGAATCGCTTCTTGACAATTACTTCATTTCTGGTACCCAGTAAATTCATTAATGGGAGCTATAGTGTCTCTCTCATACTCTCCGGGGGGATAAAATTTCATTCTTATATTTGGATAAAAAAATAATAATAACAATCAATGTGGTAATGTATTTGTTAAATATAATATCAATTTCTTTTTATAAGAATATTAAAATTTTAAAGCTATAATCGATCGAGAGTTCCAATAGTTTTCTGATGTAAGTACTTGCTAGCCGTATAGAATATCTTGCTACGGTGCTATGCTTATAGTTTTGGCATGAAATTTATCAATTCATTAGTGCCAAACCCGCGCATTGCATCGGCAGAAAAAGCACTTTGAGAAGGAGAAGATCATTCCGCGCGAGAATAGCATTCACAAATATGTGCACTCGCAGAGAATGACCTCTCAATTACAGATGTTTAGGGGATATGTAATTTAAAGTTCTGAATATAGCTTTACAATATGGTGCTATGAACGTAATATAGATTGTCTTTTGAAACGCACTTGTTGGCACCCAAGTTCTTTATTTTTACGTTGTTAAACTCACCTATCATTAACTTCATCAAATGGACTTTTAACCATGTAAGGAGAACCAACAACCACAAATATTTAAAGACCACAGAAAACTCTTGGATTTTGCTATGCTACCACAATTAAAAGTGAGAGATAGCGCTATTCATGCTTTCCATGTCAGAGATTTTGAAGCAAATTAAACTAACTCCTTGTTATTATATATGAATATCTCATAAAATCGATTTATTCGGTGTTTGTTAGATTAGTTAGTCTTCTATAAAATACAAAACAAAGTGATAAAGAAAAAATTGGCAAAAAACTATTTAAAAAGTTAGTTTGAAGTGGGGGTGATTTTAATCTAATTAAACTCAAATTTTATATTTATTTAAATATTTGACTCATACTTTGTGGTGAGAGGCAGAGGTAGGGTTACCCTACCAAAAATTGGGTAGCGTGGCAAAACCATATTTAAAGAATACAATGTCCACACTCCACACACAACGCCAAATTTGTTCATAATATTTGTGAAGCAATCGATGTTCATATGTAGAAGCTCCTCCACGTGTAGGACCAATCCAAAAGAATAAAGGAACTGTATAATTGATGGTTGAATGGAGTCTTGTCAATCACAGATAGTGGGATTGGCACGAATGGTGATGAAGAACCAACAAGGAGCTTTCTGCACTCACTGGTCAATGCTCATAAAGCTAGTTCATGAATGATGCAGCAACTTTAGGGGACTATTCCAAATTTCGAAGACAGAAAAGGATTGTTTCGTAGATGATTGTCCTCAAATTAATGTGCAGATTTTGAGTGCGCATATATTGTGTTTTGGCCCAAGATTAATTCAATTTCCAGTATAAATTTTACTGAAAAGAAAAACTTTCAAATTCTTATGAAATTTTATAAGATTTATAAATTATCAAGTGTGAAATAGAAAACATGATTTGTGCATGAAAATGAATTCAATTTAACCAATAAATAGATCAAGTATATATATATATATATAGACTACTACCATAATAAAACACACGCGCACACAATGTTTTACATGGTTTGGCCAACTTATCTACATCCATGAAAAAAGACAAGTGAAATATCGACTACACAAACAATAAACAACTTGAACTTACAATACTTCTCTTACAGCTTTTTTACTTGCTCTCACAAATCCAAAATCCAGTTACACCCATGCAGTAACTGTTAATCATTCACAACTATCACTACGAACAACATCCCACACACTACTTTTCTTCCTCTCATAATTAGCATTTCTTCTAGTTCTAAGTGCTCTTCGCCTTCTCTGCCTTCGTCTTCACTTGACGAATTAACTCTTTTTGTAGGTTCCTTCCATCACATGGTATTAAATGAGCCACCCTATGCATGATGCTGTAGTGTCTCACACACTCATAAGCATGAGATTACTTATTTCATATTCAACTCAACTTTCCTTCGTCCATAGAATTCTTCATTAACCACTTACCGCACTTGTTATCACCCTTTAGTGTTTATTTTTCTTTAAAATGTATTACTACCCTTTAGTTTGTCTCTTTTACATTTCTCCTCCTTCCTTCACGGGCCACTATACTTGCAGCATGTTTTCTTACATCAATATTTCACTACTCACTCATTTAATGCATACTAGTTGCAAACAAGTGCAACACACAGGTAGCTAAAGTTGCAAAAGGAAAAGAATACTCGTAAAGAGAAATAAGAGAAATAGAAAAAGCAAAAAAGAGCAAGGAACGAGTATAATGACTTTAAATAGTCATATTCGCAAAAAAATGACTTTCTATTAGTTTAATATAGTAATTTATTACCCCTCACACGTTCACATACTTGACATTAGGCACATTTTTTTTTCCCCTTTTTCTACAATTTAAACCAACTACCCCCAACAAAAACATAGCTATCAAAGGCTCTAAAATTGATNCTACCCTTTAGTTTGTCTCTTTTACATTTCTCCTCCTTCCTTCACGGGCCACTATACTTGCAGCATGTTTTCTTACATCAATATTTCACTACTCACTCATTTAATGCATACTAGTTGCAAACAAGTGCAACACACAGGTAGCTAAAGTTGCAAAAGGAAAAGAATACTCATAAAGAGAAATAAGAGAAATAGAAAAAGCAAAAAAAGCAAGGAACGAGTATAATGACTTTAAATAGTCATATTCGCAAAAAAATGACTTTCTATTAGTTTAATATAGTAATTTATTACCCCTCACACGTTCACATACTTGACATTAGGCACATTTTTTTTTTCCCCTTTTTCTACAATTTAAACCAACTACCCCAACAAAAACATAGATATCAAAGGCTCTCTAAAATTGATAGGACTGAAATTACATTAATTAGTAACATGTAAAATTAATTTGAGAGATATTTTTGTCAATGTCTAGTTAAGCACAAAACAGTGACATTTCAGCATGCCCATGTGCAATGAAATTACCACTAGACAATGAATCATGCCTATCCAAAACGATGTCAATATATTTTTAGCTTGGGGCGATGAACTAATTTTGTATTTGGCATGAAACATTACGCAACAAATTGGCCCATGTCAACGACTTCAAACGCCATGGCATGCTTATCTTTAACCTGTAATTAATGCCTTATTTCAAGCTAGACAAGGATAAATGGCCTAACAAGCCTGCCCTCATTATCTTTCATCCACGTGTAAACCCCCCAAACCAAACCCATGATCTAGACAAATAATATAGACAAGATAACGATGTGTATGTTGAGATGAAAAGAGATGGTTGGGCAGAACATGGGGTTCTTAAGCTTTGGGGAACAAAAGGCCGGTACGGGTCTATTTCAATGGAAAGAAAAGCATGAAACTTTTACTTTGGAAGAGTTAGTAGTACCATATAAAAGGGTGTTTGCCTATATGTCTAAGGTCAATGATTTTATCCAATAAGCCCTTTCATCTTATCTTTTATGCCAAACACTTGGGAGGGTCAATGGGAGGCAAGACCTTTTAATATCTAACCACCAAGCCAACAAATTATAGTGAATTGGAATTAGACATGGAATGACAATTCAAATATGCTTAAATTTTCTTCTTATCCCATAATTTTGATGAATATATTATCTAGTTTTGCCGTCAAATTTTTATTTTTAACTTTATATAACAACAAAAGATGATATACATCAAGGAAATATGATATTAATACCAATTAATCATTGGCCTTGATACTATATTTGATCGTCATGTATCATGTTTAGTTGATGTTTAGTTTTATGATGGAATACTTAATGAAATATGCTATTAAAGTGTAAGAGCTATGTGAGTTTAAACTCTAAGAAGAACCTATTAAATATCTCCTTTTTCATGTAATGTAATTTGAGAAGGACAAGCTTTTTTGACACTTGCTTTGCCTATAGTCACTTAATACTTTGAAACTAGTTATATCAATGATTTGATGGCAAGGGATGCCAATATATTGACCACCACCATTAGTGGTGGTTGCAACTTGCAATCTTTGCATTAGGTTAAGTGAGAGCAAGTGATAATGATTTCCCCAGCAAGATTTCTGACAGCACTATAAATTTAGTGATTTACCCTAAATAAATAGATTATAATTGAGATCAGCATGTTTCCATCTTGTAGGGAAAGAGAATAGAAGTTCAAAGAAGGTTGGGCGCATGAGTTTTCTTCAACCTAACCATAATCCAATTCAATGGGGGGGCCAATGGAGAGGGAAACCCTACTATACCCCACACGAATCCATAGTGCATATGCCATCGTTCCCAATTTTTAAAGGCACCTTTATCTTTCAGTGCCCTAATATTTTAATACAACAGTTGACGTGGAAGCTTCAACTTCACAAGTTTCTTATTGTTTCTTTACTTGTTTGTTCTTTTTCTGAGTCGATCGATGTTTGGACTTTGGAGTGGTGAATATTCAACACAATTGCTTTTTCCTTTTCGCCATAATTCATCACAATTGTGTTTATGACACCACCATCACTCCCCACCCAGAAAAAGTGCCTAAAAAATGAAGGTATATAGACAATAGACTAGATCATTAAGAACCCTAATTATAACATGATCTTTTTCTCCTACAAAAAGTTCAATTTATAGTCTTCAGTTATATGTCACTTATGTACATTCAGAGTATGTCAAGAGTAAGAATCGTACTTAAAAATAACAAAAGAATGTATTAGGAGTGTGTTTTTTTAAAAATATAATGAANGTTTTTTTTAAAATATAATGGATTTTAAATAAAATAACCTATATAAATTATATATTATATAGAAGTTTTATATAAACAAATGAACTTACAAATGAGTTGTATTCTATAACTTTATTAATGGTTCCAAATATTACTTGAACTCTTCCAAACTCTTCCTTTGGTAAACCTTCACTATATAGAAGTTATTTTGTGTAAATAATCTTGCATCTTATTCTTTCTTTTCTTAAGGTGTTAAATATAATTCGAATTTATAGCTTTTATCTNATCTTATTCTTTCTTTTCTTAAGGTGTTAAATATAATTCGAATTTATAGATTTTATCTTAAAATAAGACATAGTCATTAAACATATAGCTAGAATCAAGAACTATTAATACTAACATAAGTGGTTTATTTTTTATATTTCTTATTAATCTTCTAACTTTAATCAAATAATAACAATTTTTCCCATATGGTTATTTGTTTATTAATTAATTTAGATCATGACAGCTTATGCTTCTTCTTTTTCTCCCTTTTTTAGCTTTATGGTGTTAAATAACCTCTGGTCAACTAGCAAGAATAATAGGAATGGGAAAATAAAATAAAATTGAGAAGGATACCACCACGTGTCTCCAGCTAAAGTATGAAGCCAGCTGTTAATTACAGAGAAGAGAGTATGCTTAACGAAATATTAAATCATTAAAAATTAATAAAAATAGTTCATAATACGATGTTTGATAATTCTATTATTATCCTTAATCAATAATCATAGAGATTCGAGGGCCTTAGCTGTATTAGATGCTTACACTGTTTTCTCTTTGTTTTCCACCTCGTGGTGTGCAATCACCAATATCTGACTCGTGCATTCACAAAGGAAGCACGTGACTTGGTGGCCTTATGTCAGATAAAAATTAAACAAGACCGATTAACTCGGCTTCCAACCTAACCTCAACGGTCAATAATCTCATGCCCAAATAAATAAAAATTACATTCCAATCTCCTTTTAAGTCAAATTTTTTTGTTTGTTTTAACTCTATTTTCGTGCATCAAAATTAAGTATTTTTTTGAGTAATTTTAAAGGTTCGCTCTCACATTGACTTGANAGACCGATTAACTCGGCTTCCAACCTAACCTCAACGGTCAATAATCTCATGCCCAAATAAATAAAAATTACATTCCAATCTCCTTTAAGTCAATTTTTTTTTTTTGTTTTAACTCTGCTTTCGTGCATTAAAATTAAGTATTTTTTTGAGTAATTTTAAAGGTTCACTCGCACATTAACTTGATATATTCAACAACAACAAAATTCACTCAGTGACTTAAGAATTTAAATTTTGATTAATTTTGATGAATTTATTACATTCTTATTACCAAGCTAAACTCTTAAAATTAAAAAGTAATAATGAATGGGTTTAAACCTAAGTCGCTGATTTAAATCCTTTCTAAATTCTTTCTCAAAGGTTCCTACTTTCGTTATTAAAAAAATTAATACTATCTTTAAGTTTAGCTTTATTTTTGTCATATAATAATATAAAGATTTGATTTTTCTTTCTACAAATTACATAAATATCTCATTGACAAACCACATATAATAACTTATCTTTAAGCTTAATTTAAGTTTCTTCATTTGCACCAATTTTGCTCTTGTGTCACCATTAAATAATATTGAAAAGTCTTTAATCTTCAATACAACAACTAAATGTCACAATAAAAATATAATTTATAATTTTTAAGTTTAGTTTAAGTCCCAACATTCAATATAGTATAGTATATATTTGCCCATAATATATGGCATCTAGGTATCATTTTAGCTAAAAACTAAAGGCTTTGTAACAACATTTATAAGGACATGTTTGTAACAATGGTGCAAGCAAAGTGTGAATTGATATGAAATTAGAATTTCAAAAAGTTAATCGCAAAGCTTTATTTGTAATTAGTAATTTAATTACATTTCCTCAAAATTCTTAGTGTTCCAAAAAATATATAGTGTGTAAAATATCAGCCTTATAAAAAATAAATTGAGTAACTCTAATTAAAAATTTAAGTAAACATAATTAAATTTAAATTGTTACATGTGTAAAACAATAAAAAGAGTAATTAGTGTGTCGCTGCTTCTACATATTTATTTATTTATTTATTAATAAATCTGTTTTTCACGTGGGAAAAGATCTAGCAGGTGAATGTGACATGATACAGGTCCTGCAAGTGCAAGTTGATCACTAAAACCGAGATTCTTCTTTTCTGACAAAAGTCATCAACCGTTACTTTTACTGTTGGTCGGGTTCATGCCTTTTCTTGTTGTTTGTTTTTTTACCGTTACTGTTGGCAAGTTGAACTCATTAAATTAAAAAGATAAAAAACGTATTACAAGCTTCAGAACCAGTTTCGTAATTCATGGCGATTCACACTTTAAACAGCCAACACCATCATTAGCGTGTAAAATTAAGAAGGGAACAAACACTTTGTTTTGGATAAAATATTAAACACTAAGTTTTTTTTTTTTTTTAACGAAGGACATCATGAAATTCTATTAATAAATGACAAAAATAAAAAATATAGAATAGATAAAATTATACTTATTTCATTAATTGCAAGACACTGTATGATTAGTTGGTTTTTAGTTGATATTTTTTTTTTAAAAAAAGAAAGTGTAAGTTGCAAGAAATTTGTCTAATACATTTTTATAAATTATATGGGTAATTTTAAAATAAATGTAAGTAAATTATCATTAAATCACTCAAGCCATAAATAATTTCATTGAGTTAATCAAATAATATTTTTAGATGACTAACAATTATTGTTAACTTTCAAAATTACAATAATCATTAAAAAAACATAAACTAATCACTGGTTAAAATGAGATAATTATTGATTAGTAAAAAAAATTAACAATAATTATAACCCACTTAAAAATATTTTTTCAAGTAATTTATGTAGAATTATTATTTATTTGAATGACTTAACAATAATTTTGTCCAAATAGAGATGCAATGAGTGCAACTAAAACCAGCCCATTCTAAGAAAATTTACAATCTTAGCCATTTTTCTATATCTTGCATTCTTTTCACTTTGTACATTAAAAGCTATATTTTTAGTTAAAAAATGTTCTAATTCCATTTTTATTAAAATTTATTTTTTTAATTAAAAATATGAGAACTAAATTTTATAAGTATCACTACAACAATTGTGGTGTGTTAATTTTATATATATATATATATATATTGTGAATTTAAGATTTGTATAGATTAGTTTACCAAAAAAAAAAAAGAATTTCTATAAATTATATTACTCGAAGAAAATTTAATTGAAAAGAAAAGTTAAAAAATGTTCCATGATGGCTGGCTGAAAAATTATCCATTCAGATGAGCTGTCCCATCCACACCGTTTATGTATTATCCAAAAAAATATCACCATTTTCCCAGCTCATCAAAAATTTCCTTTTTAATCTAACTACCATGTCCATCGGTGGTTACCGTACACGTGGGCGCACTATGCACACTCACATGGTCCACAACCAATGTTGGCGATTCATGCCACGTGGAGAAACCTGATAGGGAGTGCGCGTAGCGCACCCAGGCTCAAGTTAGGTATGGTGGGTAACGATCTTCTCTCCTTGTTATTATGATTATCTTAATCGCCCGCCATGTCCGATTTCAGTTTCAGCTCAGACGGAGCTCTGACTGAACAGAGATAATACATAATTTTTAAACCCTTTAATAAAAAAATTGTTTATTTTTTTAAAAAAATTTCCTTCTACTTTTGCTATGATACGCTAAAGGGTTGCGACCTCCTCTTTTCTTTGGCCTCATCATCAGTGATGGGAGAGTTAGCCACTCATTGAGAGCTTGGTACATGAAAGATCCCAGCTTTACTGACCCAAATCTTTCCTTATCTCGATCAGTCTTACTCTGATTCATTTATAATTTATATTTGTATTGGATCTTCAACTCCTACTGTTTCCCGGATCTCAGATTCGGTTTTTTGGATTCTTAAATTTGTCTTTGTTTTTGGAAGCTCTTGAACTTGTTTTGAAAGAGAAAACTTTGAAGAAAGCATGTAGCTTTGAGTTAAAAGAATCAAGGGTAGCACATTTTCTGCGTACAAAGTGAAAAAGTACGGTTAAGCAAGCGCTTAGGACATTCCTTTATTGATTCTACTTGTTTTAGTTTTTGGGGTTTGGAATTTTCCTTCTTTTGATAATTTGCTTTTCTCTGTAAACTCTTTTGCCTTGAATGCTTTTACTTCAGCTCTTGTTTTACTTTGCTTGAAATACACAAACAAGTGATGGGTCTCCCGCAATTTTGCATATTGGGAGCTTTCAAATCTCACAGTTGATTCAAAATGGAGGTTTGAAGTTTATCTTTGAGCTTCTGGGTTGAAAATGGAGTGCAAGAGAAAGAAGGACTCGACAGAGTCAAACGAGTTGAATCGAGCTACAGCTTTTCCAGATGAGGTGCTGGAGCGAGTTCTTAGTCTTCTGAAATCCCACAAAGACCGAAGCTCGGTTTCATTGGTTTGCAAAGATTGGTACAACGCTGAGCGGTGGTCTCGAAGGGATGTTTTCATTGGGAACTGCTATTCTGTTTCTCCTGAGATCTTGAGCCGTCGTTTCCCAAACATTCGTAGTGTTACACTGAAAGGGAAGCCTCGTTTCTCAGATTTCGATTTGGTTCCTCCTAATTGGGGAGCTGATATTCATTCATGGCTCGTGGTGTTTGCTAAAAAATACCCATTTCTTGAGGAGTTGAGGCTTAAGAGGATGAGTATTACTGATGAGAGTTTGGAGTTTCTGGCTCTATCATTTCCCAATTTCAAAGCTCTTTCGCTTCTGAGCTGTGATGGGTTCAGCACTGATGGACTGGCTGCTATTGCCACTAATTGCAAGTAAGATTTGAGAATTCTCTTCAAATCTTGAAATTTAAACTATTTTGATTTTTGAGCTTTTAAATTAATTTGAATTCCCTTTTTGGATGTGGCTAGTGTTATTCATTCATTTCTTTCGAATAAGTCTATAAGATTTTAACTCTCTGAGAAAAAAACAACTTGTATTATATTGATAAATCAATGGTGTATTGGGTATGTTTTCTATTGATGTTTATGTGCGTTTCTTTTTCCTCATTCTATTAATCTGTGATATTACTGTTAAAATATGAAATCGATTCTTCTGGTGTAGAGAAGAAAATGATTTTCTCTGTTAAGATGGCGATCCTTTTACTATTGTATCATATTTGTCCTTGTCCATTTTCTTTTTGGATGGTATGTATCACTAATAATGGAGTATCTAATGGATTGTTTTCTCTTGCTGCACGCTCATAATTTTCTCATTTCTATTGGCTCCAAGTACCAAGCAACACGACAGAATACATTCTACTTGTTTATGGCATGTCTGATTTAAATGGACTTAAAAGTGGAATAGGAGGAGGTTTCTTTTTTCACGAGTCTCTAAGATATTTTTTTGCAGGTATCACGACGTCATGTATTTATGAATAGTTAGAGCACTGTATTATATAATTAGAGATTGCATTTTCATGAATCTTATGATTTTGTAGCTTATTTTGACACTAATGAGGTCCAATCAACTGTCCAAGAATCATACGTTTCAACGAAGTTCATAATTTATGACTTAAAATTGACTTAAAGTGCTTACCTGAATACATTCTACTTGTTTATGGCATGTCTGATTTAAATGGACTTAAAAGTGGAATAGAAGGAGGTTTCTTTTTTCACGAGTCTAAGATATTTTTTTGCAGGTATCACGACGTCATGTATTTATGAATAGTTAGAGCACTGTATTATATAATTAGAGATTGCATTTTCGTGAATCTTATGATTTTGTAGCTTATTTTGACACTAATGAGGTCCAATCAACTGTCCAAGAATCATACGTTTCAACGAAGTTCATAATTTATGACTTAAAATTGACTTAAAGTGCTTACCTGATTTGCCGAATACTTCTGCTTCTAGTGGGTGTTGCTGTTTGCATGCATACTGTAAGCTGACAAATTTTTTTATTGTTGTTCATGTGCATTATCTTTGATGTATTTTTTTTGTTCTCTCATCTCTATTATACCTTTTTTCTAACTTGGGTTATTGATGTGGAATTTGCTGAGTAGTTCTGCTGCAAGTGGTTGCTATTGACTGACATACAGAAAGCAGGCAAATTTTCATATTGGTGTGCATGTGCATCATCTTTGATGCCTTTTATTTGTTCTCTAATCTCTCTTATACCTGTTTCTAATGTGGGTAGTTTGTTAAAATTGAAGAAAGCTTCTAGGGAAACAAACCTCAAGTTTCATTTAAATCTTCATTCTTCTCTTTTCTCAGTTGTTATACGGTAGCCTTGTTTATGTTTTGTCAAAATTTTCTTGTTTCATGTAAAAGTAGAGCAAATGGGTACGCGACCAGTTGTGTGAACTTCATTCTCCTGTTTTCTCTACGAGAATAGGTTTTTGTTAACGCTTGTAACATTTTACAATTATGTCTGCTTCATTTCCTCTTCCTCTATGAAATGACATGGAGTAGTTATGCTTCTAATAAGTGGTGTTTCGTTCTTTCATCCTTCCCCTGAAAACTAATCAGCTTTTATATCATGATTTTGGAGAATTGCCTGTGTGTTGGTATGATGTAATATAGAGAATAAATGTCTTCACTATTTAAGAATTTAATGCTTTTTTTATTTACATTTAAATTTCATGTTCCAACCAGTTGCAATAAAAGTTCATGATATAATAGCTATTGCCTTCCAGTTTTATCTCCATAATTGATTCATTCTATCATTAGATTCTGTTGTTGAGAACCTTACTTGTTTGCCATGTTGTGTTTAATACTATTTCTGATTAGTGAGGTCCTTGTGCATTATCTTTGCCAGTGGAAAACAGAATCCACTACAGAGCTAAATTTTTGGGTATCACTTCTTTCTTTATGATGTAATTGACACTCAGGAATTTATTGAGTGGAAACATTGTAATATTCCTTATTTATGCAAAAAAAACTGATGCCCCCAGGGAATCAACTAATTTTCCTCCAAAATGTGGCTTTCCTACTTGTTCAGTGAGCAATGAGGATACACTTGGGTGGTTTTGTCGTATGACTGATAAGCTAGTTATTCTTAGCAGGAGCAAACTAATATGACTCTTGCATTAAGAGTTTCTATAATGAAATGTGAGAATGAAAAATTCCGATCAATTTAGAGACTGATTAATTGGGACTCATTGAGATACAGGAAATTTATAAAACTATTCTGAGGAATTTGACATTCCTAGTAGATAAATACTTAAACTGCGACATAATGGAGCAGCCAATAATGGAGACCAAGCTGTAGTTGAGCTGCATTAAGTACTATGGTTGAGTTGCTAGTAATATGCTAGCACGTTTTGATTTGATTCACTATCTATGCTAGTTTAATAATAACTTGCCAAGCTGTAATGCACATAGATATACACATTCATGTTCAGTCAATGTTAGGTGTAACTAAGTAGCTGTAGATTGAGGCTACATGTACCAAGGAAAGGGTGGAAATGATACTCAGTACCCTTCATCTTGAATTTGCCTTAGTGGCTGTAGCCAAATCAGACGGTTTAGAGAAGTTAACTGGCCGGTTGTTGTGAGATCTTTCTTGGATCTCTGTCAACAGATCTGCTTACCGAGCTTCTCACATTGGCTGCACTGAATTCCCATAGATTAAGCCTGCTGTAACTAGTGTTCTGCAAAATCTGTTCAAATTTCTGTAAATTACTCTAATTGCAAATACACTTTTTATAAGCTTTTTAACTTGTGAATCTCATTTCATGATATCATCGTGCTTAGTAGTTGGGAAATTAGGCATTGTCTTCATTATGTTGATATTTGGTGTTATTTGTTTAATGCTGTATTTGGCCCAAAAATAATCTTTTGTATTCTACTTGGTTGCAGGAATTTAACAGAGCTTGATATACAGGAGCATGGTATTGAAGATAAAAGTGGCGGTTGGTTGAGTTGCTTCCCTGAAAGCTTCACATCATTGGAAGTACTAAACTTTGCCAACCTGCACAATGATGTACATTTTGATGCGCTTGAGAAACTTGTCAGTAGGTGCAAATCATTAAAGACTTTGAAGGTTAATAAAAGTATAACATTGGAACAGTTTCAACGGTTACTTGTTCGTGCTCCTCAATTGACTGAGCTTGGTACTGGCTCATTTTCACAGGAGCTGACAACACAGCAGTACTCACAGCTTGAAAGTGCATTCAACAATTGTAAAAATCTTCACACCCTTTCTGGTTTGTGGGTAGCTACAGCCCAATATCTGCCAGTTCTGTACCCTGCTTGCACAAATCTAACTTTCTTGAATTTGAGTTATGCTACCCTTGACGGTGATGACCTTGCTAAGCTTCTGGTTCACTGTCCAAATCTTAACCGCCTCTGGGTATGAAATTTTATCTGTTCTCTTTCCTATATTATTTCAGTTTCTATAGAAGTTTCTGAAAATAGAAATTGACCCCCCCNCCCCCCCCCCCTCCCCCTCTCTCTTCCCAAAATGGAAATGATGATAATAAAACAAGTCTTCACTGAAAGTTCCAGGCTAGTTTATTTGCAGATATATTATCCTGAATTTTGCCCATGCAAGGATTAACCCCCCTCTCTCTATCTCTCTCTCGGGAGAGATACAAGGAGAGATGCAGAAATATGAAGATTAAATTTTACTTGGCAATTTCTATCTAGTTTCCTGTGTCTTGTAATGAAAGAATATTGGAACATCTACCTTACAGTCTAGATAACTGATACAGGTGATGGACACAGTGGAAGACAAGGGGCTTGAGGCAGTTGGATCATACTGTCCTTTGCTTGAGGAACTGCGTGTTTTTCCTTCAGATCCCTTTGATGAGGGTATTAACCATGGAGTTACTGAATCAGGGTTTGTTGCTGTTTCTAATGGATGCCGGAGACTTCACTATGTTCTCTACTTTTGCCGTCAGATGACTAATGCTGCTGTTACCACTGTTGTGCAAAACTGCCCTGACTTTACTCACTTCCGTCTATGCATAATGGACCCTGGTCAGCCAGATTACCTGACACAAGAACCTATGGATGAGGCTTTTGGAGCAGTTGTAAAGACTTGCAGTAAACTCCAGAGGCTTTCAGTAACAGGTTTGTTGACAGACCGAACATTTGAGTATATAGGGAAGTATGCCAAAAACTTGGAAACTCTTTCACTGGCTTTTGCTGGAAATAGTGATTGGGGCATGCAGTGTGTGATGGAAGGTTGTCCAAAGCTGAGAAAACTTGAGATAAGGGACTGCCCATTTGGCAACACGGCACTTCTGTCAGGTCTGGAGAAGTATGAATCAATGAGGTCACTGTGGATGTCAGACTGCAATGTGACAATGAATGGCTGTAGAATGTTGGCAAAAGAAATGCCCAGGTTGAATGTTGAAGTAATTAAGGAAGAAGGAAGTGATGATAGTCAGGCTGAAAAAGTTTATGTTTATCGTTCTGTCGCTGGGCCAAGACGGGATGCCCCTCCCTTTGTTCTTACTCTATGAAATGCTATTCCTTCTCCTACTCGAAGTTCAAAAGGTACTGCTAATCTCTCTTCTCTCTTTCTAGCTCACTGACACACAACCATGCGCAACACTACTACCTTATCAACTAAGATTAAAATTGCATATGTTAAGGTTCTTCATGAATATTCCACTGCTAATCTAACTAGAAGCAGTAGCCTTGGTACTAAAATTTGTTAGCTGGCTAGATTAAGTTTTAATGAAAGCATAACTGGTGCGCTCGCAGGATTCTTTTCATGACTCAGTCTTATTTAGAGTTATATTTTCCACCAACCCCATTTGCAAAAAAATTGTTTTGCAGCCTTTGAAAGTTTCCACAGGGGGCAAAATCCACATGCAGACAATCATGGGGTCAAGCTGCAATAATATGAATGGTGGAAAGAAGAGAGAGGGCCCTGATTCTGCAATACTTGAACTTCAATCAGCCTCCTGATACTTGAAATTCAATTTCAACCATTGATTACTTGGTGCAACACTGTCAAGGAAAAGAAAAGCCAGAGAGACATACAAAATACAATCTACATTCTGTGACATCCTATAATCTGCAACAAATTTGCCTTCTTGACTGGACCAACTGGATCCGTGAAGTGAAAGAATGCAAGTGTCAAATGCAGATGTAAGTGAACGAGAGGGGCTCCTGAGCATGCATTGTTAACAATATCTATATGGCATGTTAAAATCCTGCTACTGTTACAAACAGAAGGAATTGGGAGGGGGCTTTCTGTATGCAGCAGGTGATGTTGGTTGCCTCATTGGGGTCAAAGATATCTCCAGCCTTTGCTGCCCAGTGAAGACAAATTGTTGCCAGATTGAAGCATCAAACCCAGAAAAAGACTACTTTCCCTTCTGATTGGCTGCGGAGCCGGAAGGTGCCACAACAAGAGACTAATACAGAATTTGATAAATTGTGGCAACAATTTTATTGATATGGTATGGAACAGAGATAATCAACTGTCTGTGATATGTGTGGTTGAACTGGCTAAGTTTTGAGATAAAAGAATGTACTATAGTACTATAACAGCATTAGAGCATGTCGTGCAAAGAACAATTTTGAATTTGAGTTATCCTGGAAAGTACTATTGAATAACTTACTTGTCAATGTTAAATTTATGCAGTATGAAGTTAAAGTTATTGTCCTTGACTTCTGTTTTCTGATATCATCCTTGTATCCTTTGATTAAGTGACATGCTTGCTTCCTGCCTCGTCTATTATCGTGTATATCATTACAGCAGGTGAATTTTCATACAAGTCGTCGTAGATAATCCTCTTACATGAATCTCTAGCTGGTGAGGATATAGCTAATAGCACTGATTGCTTTTTAACACTAAAATTTCTCTTTCGTAGTTGGTGTGAAATATTAAAATTTTTAGAATAATCTTCTATAAAAATCTGTTTGAAATCATATTAACTTTAAGAATTCAATTCATTTATGAATCTTTTAAATTTTATATATAATGGTTTGTAAACGGGAAGAAGAATTGCAAGTGCAAGAAGTTGAGAGGAAGAATACTTGGTTTGTTCGTCCTGCAAAATTATCAAAATTGCCCTTTGAAGCCATGCATTTGTTCTTTTTTTTTTTCTTTTTTGGATAAAAAAAATTACGAGTTAGATAGATTGCTTCAATTCTAAGGTAGAGATTATCACAATTAATAGATACATACCAGCAAATGACTTTATCGTTGATACATCTTGATACTACAAATTAAGCCAACCCTTGTTGGCTGTTGTTCTATTTATGTGTGATTGTTTTGTTTACATTTGAACATGAAAACTACATACTAAATATAATACCACATTTTACACATGATAATCACATATATAAATATAATAACTACATTGTTCGAAAAATATTTTAATAATTTTTTAAATAGACAAACGTAATCTCTTTTTAAGCCAAAGATCCAAACCTATGCACCATTTTCTTTTTGTGAATTCTATCATAATATATTTGAAAATTAATTTTTTCTAGTGAATTAATTTCATTTCTATTTAAAATATCTTTTGAAATTATTGAATAAATGACTCCATTAACACATTTTAGGTTTTTTTTTTTACTTCAAATGTTGAAGATATTTGGCAAAATGAAAAAAAAAATACAGTTTTGTAACGTATTTACATAAATGGGATAGTTTGAAAACTTTTTATTGATTTAAAATAATTTTAATTAAATTATTAATAGACAGTAAAGAAATAGATCACGCTACTTTGTAAATAATATAAATTAATTTTTCTTTGTAAATGAGCATGAAAAATGCCCTGGGCCCATCGTTGTCTCGCTCAATTAACCAAACTGGGCCCAACAGTTCATGTGAACATGAATTGGGCTATAAATTGGAGGCCGTTTGCATTATTGGAATTCATACTTATCAAGGTATCCAAAGACCAAAATAGGAGGAAAAAAGAAAAAAGGGTATTCATCCCTTGCTTTGAAATTCAGAGTAAGATTCATCTCACACCATAAAAAGAAAATTATGAAAAAGGAAGCATCGTAACTGAGGAACATGAGGGCACAATGGTTAAATAAAAAATTGTGTATGGCCAAGGCTGCTGGGTCATTTAATTCACTAGGTGTGTCAATCACATAAAGAATATCTATAGTTACTACACAACAATATCCCTCTATTATAAAAGGAAAAAAACAAAAAAATAAAAATTTGAACATAGAACAACTATAAATATTCTCCCACCACAAATGATAATATAACTTGACAAAGGGAAAACTACATAATGTGATAAATGATTGATAATATGGTACTATATCCAACATTCTTTTATTTTATGACTACATATATTTCTAAAATTGTTCATCTAAGAAATTAAGTATAATACAATCTAACTTACGTAATGGAAAAGGTTGCTCTATTGGACACGACTTTTCTCATTTATTTCCATCTTCTAACGATGATGTATACTGCAAATAGAAAATTTGTAGTATAAGCAAGCATTTTGAGTTACTTCCTCTGTCCATTAGAGGAAAAATTGGGGCTATGTGTTAATAGTAAATTATACCAATAGAAAGAAAACTCTGAAGAGTAATGATAAATAAATGAGTTCTGATTAGAGTTTCATGTAGTGAACCAACTCAAATACCAGTGCCACACATCCTAATCACTGTCTTAATTAAGCACTTTTCATACCAATGATTATCTACCACGCTTAATTTATGTGGGGTCCAATTCTATAAACTGGCTTTCATATCAGTTCACCTTCACAGACGTCCCATGCACTAACTCCAATTTAAAGCTACAGTAGCTGGAGGCTTATGTTTGGTGAGAGGTCTATGTCCTGATCCATGTTTAGCATTTGATCATGCAGTAATTCATTATCAATAAACAGAGTACTGCTCCTACCTATACATAACACTATTTAGTGAATTATAGCAGTATGAGTAAAGTTTGGTAGACTGTCCAATTCAAAATTGTAGCCAATAATAACCATATCAGCTTTTGGATTATGCAGGACCCCTGACATTATCTCCCATAGACACATCATTTTCTTGCAGTATAAGTTGTAAAATCAAGCACTCACTACCGCTAGTCCATAGCCATTATCATAATTGGTCAAGATAATGAAAGGGATTGTAGTTTGATGCACATAGCTACACTTGGCTTTCTACTCATCAACAAGTCACTGTTCTTCACCTTTTAGTGGATGAACATCATGCTTGCTTCATGCACATGCCAAAAATCAGCAAAATAAAATAGAACAAAGAAGCATTAAAATAAAAACAAAGAGAAAATTCTATGAAGTTCTATAAACTATAATCAGGACATGACAAACTTGAGCAGTGGAAATGAGATTCTGAAATTTTGGGGAGTGTATAATTGAAATTTTTATACTTTTTCCTAATTGAAATGGTGAAATTACGTGCTTTGATTGGCCATGTGAATGTGATTAGAATATTGAAACAGTAATACCAACTTCTGAGACTTTGCGTTGTCGGTTTCATCTCTACCTTTTTGGCTTACAAGGTTTTGTCAATAAAAGAGAGAGATTATACTATATAATATAATGTGGAAAAGTCTTTATCAATGGAGAATTAGATGCTAATGACCTTATTTAATACGTCACATCCAGGTTGAAAACCTGCAGATTCTCAAATCTAAACTCATGTCTCTAGCTAAAGTTATCAATCTTTGAGCAACATGTTTACGAAAAAGCTAATTAGAGTAACTTTTGATGTGCATTTATAATAGTATCTTTGGAGTCTTTTTTAAACCATATTTGATTGCTTATACCCTAAAACAAATTTAAAATTACAATTGTTAACCTATTTCTATATAACCATCTTCTAAGATAGGTGGAATGATTATGTGACATATTTGTCCGTATATGAAACCAATACCAAATCCATGGCCCCATATCAAGCAATCTCAAATTTCATTGTTTGTTCCCCTCTGTTGAGTTGATGAACATGAGATATTGATCTATATGCACTTTTCTCTTCAAAGCTAAGGTATTTTCAGGCTTTACTGCTGTCTTGAATTTCACTTCTTCCTTACTCAAAGGTATCATGGTTTTACTTTTGCATATGAATGGCATTTTCTACCTAACATATCTAAACACAGAATGGCACACAGTTGTTTTGTCTCAATGGAGAAGGGTTAGACAATAAGGCTATTGTCCAACAGTGAATCAGAGCTTCTGCAACTGACCCAACTAATGATCAGAGATCATGACTACTAATTTTACCTTACAATCCATATACAAGTAGAAGAAGCCTTAAGCAGCTAAAATGAATTATAATATAGTTTGGATTTCACATATGAATGTTGGGCAAAGGCCCCACATTGTTAACATTATAGAGAGACATACATGCAAGATACGGGGTCCCTGACCCCTGAATTGAGGCATGTGCTTTCTGCAGATTGCAATTATGCTGTATTGGGGAAAATAGATCATGTTTTCTTATGGTTATTTTGCTCACCAGCAGGTTGGCCCTATGGCCACAAAGTACTCAACTTTTTACAATTACATTACTGAATTGCTTTAGATTAGTTTAGAGCCACTAACCCTTTAAAGCTTTGGTCTGAAGCATACTAATTGTAGCCACTTAACTAGAATAAGAATCCGTGACTAGGAGAATAATGGGTATTTTGTCTTTTAATCAAACAGTATATGTGCAAAAATTGACACCAAATCACATCATGGGTCATTCAACTTTTTTTCACCTAGTATCTCATTTGTCACGTACCAGCGTTCAAAGAATGTGCTCTGATGCCTCTTTAGCTCCAATTTTTACACACCCAACAGCCATAAATTCTGCGAAAGTTTCCATCTTCTTGGTGGGGATGGTCAATATCTTCATGCTTTTTTCGGGATTGTCATGACATGGGCAGCTTTACTCTTTTGCTTTGGGCAATGTCTGTGGCTAGTACCGTTTGGACCTTCCTCTCACGCTCTCTCGTGAACCCTCCTTTATTTTCTTGAAATTACGCCCACTTTTTGAGATAAGCATCATATGATTTTGATTGAAGATCATATGGATGAAGATTTTTTGGGAAAAAATTGTTATGGTGAGGGTGTTCTTATTGGAGAAGTGCTCTCTGGCTTTTGTTGGACTCTTCTTTGCTATAGGTTCTCAACCCAAAAAGGGATTGAAAAAGAGGGTAACTTTCCTCTCAATTACTGTTCAAAAGGTGGCTGCTAGCTCAAGGCATCCAACAAAGGGTCTTCACATGGTGGGGTGAGTGCCATTGTGACCGTGTCATTTCCATTCCAAGGCCAATTGAAAGCTACCCTTTTCTTTTGCTTCACCTAATCAAAGCTGTGTCCTTATTAAGCGCTGGTCCATCTGCACTTCCATTTATTTTCTCAGTACTAATTCACAGCTTGATCTCTGCTTCTCCTCTCAGTTCTATCACTTGGGAACACAAACACTGCCTCTAATTAAATTCTTATCGTTTCATTCTCATGTGGCCTTGAATTGATTTCCGTTTGGTCCATTGCCAGCATCACCAATAAGAACAATAATATATATATATATATAGTTTTTTTGGGAAAGTTATGCTATCCATTTTTTTGGGTTATTTCAAGTTGCTTTTTTAGCACATTTTTTTGTATTGTATTTTTTTGGTATTTTATAAATAATAATATATTTTAATATATGTTAAGTGATTTATTTTTTGAGATTTTTGCAACGATATTAAAATTATTGAGTGAGTTTCACCCAAACTCACCAAGTGAGGTAGGGATAACAAGCTCAGTGCTCACATTTTTTTTCATATATATATGAGAAAGAGTCTCTCAATAAATTGTGATTTTTTTGACACGTATTGCATAAGAATTTGTCAACATAACTCAAAAGTCATATTAATCTTTAAATATATTTATTAACATAAAGATTCTTCAATAGAACATATATTATGTATTATTAAATTTTCTTTTAAAGGAAATGTTTGTGGCAAACCGAAAGGCAAAAGCTGCAAGGTGAAAATTATAAGTGCAGATTACGGAAGAAAACCTAGAAAAGTGAAATACAAGTGTGAATCATAAAGTAAGAGAGAAATGTATGAAAACTCATCCCATTTATAGTCATGTAGCAAATATATGTTTATACTTTATAACGTATTAGAAGCCATTTTATTTTATCATTGAGAATCGTATGCCTTTGATCGATTATATTAAGAAGATGTGCTAAGTTAGTCCAAAGGGGGAATGTTAATATCTTAATAAGAATTGGGTATATGAGTCAACGAATAAAATTTTGAAAAACAAAAAATCCATTTTCACTACTATGTATTAAAATACATTTTTTTAATCCAGCCTCTTAATTTTTTTTACCTAAGATCAAAAGAGATGGATTAAAAATGGATTTGGATTTGGTCATGTCACTTGAATTATGTTGCTCAGATCTGAGCCGTCAATTCTATTAAAACTCATATGAACCATTAAATCTCCCATCAAGAAAAAGCTTAAAGAAATACTAATCCTCTGAGTTGCTATAAATCCAAAATCTTTCAGTTTCTTTGCCATAAATTACAACCTCAATCTAATTGTGTCAAAGTTTTAATTATGATCTCAATTTACTTTCTCTAGAGAAAGTAAATTAAGGTCATATAGTTGGCAATTTGGTGCANTCATATGAACCATTAAATCTCCCATCAAGAAAAAACTTAAAGAAATACTAATCCTCTGAGTTGCTATAAATCCAAAATCTTTCAGTTTCTTTGCCATAAATTACAACCTCAATTTAATTGTGTCAAAGTTTTAATTATGATCTCAATTTACTTTCTCTAGAGAAAGTAAATTAAGGTCATATAGTTGGCAATTTGGTGCAATGGAATTAAAGTAAGTGTAAGCCATGGTTTCTAGTATGGTATTAATATAAAAGTAACCGTTAACTAATAACTTCCATTAGTATCAGAAAAATATAATAATTAAAAAGTACGTTTTGTGATGCATGTGTGTTGCTTCTACCTCACTTGTCTTTATTGGTTTTTAAGTCACCTTTCTTTCTGTCGTATGTTATGTGTTTTATACCATTTTATGTATGTATATAGACAAATTCATCTTTAGAAACCACCAAATATGATTCCACCCATTTAGAGCTCAAAAAATCCCTCATTTCTCTTGGGCCTCTCTTGTTCCCTCCACACCCCACTTCTGACTTCTGCAATCTCCATCTTTAAATAAGCCTCAACTTCCAACATGAGTTACCCTATTCATCCTTGCAATGACACAAATTGCCCCTGTTACGTTCTACTGGCCAGTGGGCAATACATTTTGCATTGAATTTCAGAAGGGTATGAAGGTAATTGTACATTAGAGTCCAACTCTGTTTCAACTGTAATCTAAGGATAAGTATAGATCTGCACTCAGAGCCTCTTTCTCTCTGTTTTCTTCATGATAAGATCGTTACCCAGATTCCATTTGCTCCCAAAGTTCCGTTCTTTGGCCGGAATATTCGTTACTAGCTTCCTGGGACCTGAGCCACAAATGGGTTTGCTCCAGAACAAGTAGAGAAGGAAAAATGGGTGATGAAGGGGGTGTTAGGGAACCTAAAGTAGAGCAGAACTCGCCCGAAGCGTCTACCGGAGATTCCAGTCTCCGGCGACTCACAAAGTTTATATCTTCGTTGATTTCTCTCTCCCATTCAGTCAGGGTCTTTGCTGCAAAATGGCAACTGATTCGAAGCAAACTCGAGGAGCTCCATTCTGGGTTAATCGCTGCCGAGGACTGCGATTCCGGTGAGAACCCGTCACTCTCCAGCTTGGTTCCTTCAATATTTGTTACCGTCAATGAGTGCTACGATCTAGCTGGCCGTTGCGTCGATCTTTCTTACAGTGGGAAGCTCCTGATGCAGAGCGATTTGGATGTGATGTTTGCCAAGTTCGATCGCCATGTGAAGAAGTTTTTAGAAATATACACAACGGGTATTTTGACTCATAGGTACGCTCTCGTTGTCTCTAGACCTAGCCTTGGAGCTTGTAAAGATGATATGAGGTTCTATATGAGGGACTTGCTAACTAGAATGAAGGTTGGGGATTTGGGTATGAAAAGGCAAGCTTTGATTAATCTGCACGAGGTTGTGGTTGAAGATGAGAAGTATGTGAAAGTGATTGTGGAAGTGGGTGACATTGTTCATGTGTTGGTGAATTTTCTCGATTCGCTAGAGGTGGAAATCCAAGAAGAATCTGCCAAAGTAGTTTCTGTGATTGCTGGTTTTGATTCCTATAAAGGGGTTTTGATTGGAGCTGGGATTATTGCGTCGTTGATTCGGGTTTTGGAATTTGGGAGTGAGGCAGGGAAGGTAGGAGCTGCAAGGTGTTTGCAGAAATTAACCGAGAATTCAGATAATGCTTGGTCAGTTTCAGCTCATGGGGGAGTCACTGCCTTGTTAAAAATATGCTCTAATGGAGATTCTAAAGGAGAATTGGTTGGTCCTGCTTGTGGGGTATTGAGAAATCTTGTGGGTGTTGAAGAAATAAAGAGATTTATGGTTGAAGAAGGTGCTATTTCCACGTTTATCATGCTTGTCAGATCCAAGGAGGAAGCAATTCAGGTAAATTCTATAGAGTTCCTTCAAAATATTGCCTCTGGAGATGAATCAATTAGGCAATTGGTGGTTAGAGAAGGTGGAATTCGCGTATTGTTGCGTGTTTTGGAGCCTAAATGGTCGTATTCTTCTAAAACAAGAGAGATAGCAATGAGAGCTATTGAAAATTTGTGTTTTTCTTCCACTAGTTCTGTAAGTATGTTGATGAATTATGGGTTTGTGGATCAACTTCTATATTATATTAGAAACGGGGAAGTTTCCATTCAAGAACTGGCTCTGAAAGTGGCATTTAGATTATGTGGGACATCAGAGGAAGCTAAGAAAGCAATGGGTGATGCAGGATTTATGCCTGAATTTGTTAAGTTCCTAAATGCAAAATCATTTGAGGTTCGTGAAATGGCTGCTGAAGCACTATCTGGCTTGGTTTTGGTACCTAAAAATAGAAAGAAATTTGTGCTGGATGACCATAACATTGCCCTTCTTCTTCAATTGCTTGACCCAGAAGAGGGAAATTCAGGTAACAAAAAGTTCTTGATCTCTATATTAATGTCATTAACAAGTTGCAACAGCGGGAGAAAAAAGATTGTCAATTCTGGTTATGCCAAAAACATAGAGAAACTTGCAGAAGCTGAAGTTTCTTCTGATGCCAAGAGACTTGTGAAGAAGCTATCCACAAACAGGTTCCGCAGTATGTTAAGTGGAATCTGGCACCGCTCATGAATGTAATCCTTTTTTCTTTTCCTTTTTTAACTGTATATTTACATAAGTGTCTGCCAAGTTTTGCTAATATGTTTTCCCAATCTCAATATGTTTTCAGTTTCATTCTCTTCCTCTTCTCCATGACAAGAATAGCACAGTTTTTTTCTTCTTTTTTTTGGGTTGAGATTGTAACCAGAAGTAGTGATACCATAAAAGCTTTATTGTAGATTTTCTTGAGGATACTCTGGCATTCCTTTTGGCTATGGCAGTTCTGTACCAAAGAAAAGGAAGGAAATATTTTATATCACAAAAAAAAGAATGTAATTACTAAATTACAATTATTTACACTTTGGAATTGTTCCAAAATTGTTATATTGTGTGTTTGTTTGTGAATGGCGTCTGACCACCGCATGTGGAAGAAGACAGTGATAGATGAAGTTTCCATCTGTATTTCCTTGTCTTTTAGCTAGCTCTGTCTTTTTCCTATACCGGTTTCCTTTGTTGCTAATGAAGAGTAGTGTGCACGTCCTTATTCCTCACATGCCTCTTGTCCAGGAATTTTAAGATAGAGTATAGAATGAACCAACATCATTGACATTTCCCTTCTATTTATGCATTTTTGTAAGCACAATTTGCTTCTAAATTAGCATTCTGAAACTGCAAGTTTCTAAATCTTGGTCAAGATTTAGGCACTTAACCCACTTGGGTTTTGTGAAGAGTGGAAATCTATCTTCTTGAATGCGTGGTAATATCAATGCGTTGGCTCTCAATTTTCATGGCTGGTTGCGTGAATCTAACCAATGCTAGCTGACTACAGAATGGAAAACATGTGAGTATGTGGTAGTCTTGGTTAGTGAGTCATAAGGAGATGTTAATAGGTGAGGAAGCACAGGAAAACCATGTGTCTTCAACTCCCAGAGTGAATGATTTCATTCATTGTGGTTTTCTTGAAGCACTGTTTGTTCAATTTTCTACTACCAAACTGAGAGCAATAATGTGCAGAAGTCATATCCCCAAGAACTATTGTTTGAAACTATGAAAGATTTTGGGGATAGTGAATGATCCATTGAAACCATTGTTTTCACATTGATCTTCTGCACCTTGTTAAGTAGAATGGCTACTATCACCCAAAAAATTAACTATTTGTCAAAGTCTTAGGCTTTTCCATGAATGGGGATGAAAATTTCTCTAACTTACTAATAGAATTCATTTATCAAGTTTAATGAGATTTGGGTTAAGTTTGAGATATTTAGTAGGAGAAATATTAGTCTCGCATTTTTATATTCATAAATGCTCACCCATTATAGACCTACGAGCTATAATAATTAAAAAAAAAATCTAGTGGATCGAATTAAATTTGTAATTAGATCTATAAGGTGTATACAGAAGAACGGTGGATTTAAATATAATCAATATTCATGTACATTCATGGGCGAAAAAAATATATTTACATTGAAAACGGAAAAGAATATTAAATATAACAGTGTTTTTGCTCCTTTCCTTTTCCCTTTGACCAGCTCATGGCTCGAAGCAAGTTTCAAATACATCTCGAGCTTGCCATTGTTTTTTCCCTTTTTTTTTTTTTATTTACATCTTCTAAAATTGTATAATGTAATTCAGAAACTAAAATACAAGAAAATAATCATTAAAAAAATTAATTTTAATAAAGTACAAACATTTATAATTTTTTTTAAAAATCCACTCTCAAATCTTTTTAAGGGTCATAGTAGGATTTCGGTTTGGGCCTGCCTACGCTTGTACTGTAAAGCCCAATGGGCCTAATTTTGTCAAAAATTTTCATAATTTCCTTCCAATTTTCCCTTCTCTAATTATCTCTGGGTTCAACTTATTTCTTGGGAATCAGACCTCAATAGAAGGTGCCAAAAGAATTAGACCCATTTTTAGGATGTAGCCCATATTCCAAAGATCTTCTATCCTTGGGCCTAAAATAAAATAAAAAGAAAATTGGATTGGTTTAGTGAGTTAAATCACATTAATTTGAACTCCGTGCTATCTGTTTCAATTAATTATAATTTTTAGTTCCTCTAATTTTTAAAAAGTTTTAATTTATTCACTTTAGTTTTAATTTTGACAATTTCGTCTCTGTAGTTTTTTTAAATTGGAGCAGTTTATTACTCTAAACAAGATTACGTGTTCATGACATGGCAAGATTATGTGGTTAAACAAACTAAGAGGTTTCATACTATTATTATGTTTCATAAATTGCTAATGATATGCACTAGTTTTGGTAGTAGATTCTAATGAAGGAGATGTTCCTAGTTTTCTTTTTTCTCTTTTCTCTCCTACTGAATTTGAAAATTCTCCATGCTTCATTTCTGATTTGCTGTGCATGTACTAAATAATTTATGAGAAGCAACTAATAACGCAATCTTCACTTTGTCTTTTTATTCAATTTTCCCTATCAACTATGTTGCAACATGAAAATCTATTACCGAAAAATAGCTCATTCTGCTTCAATTTATTTGTTTCACACTAGCCGTTGATTTTTTGGTTAATGCCACGAGTATTTTCACTTTATCCAATTGAATGTGAAACTAATCTCGTTTGAAGATTAAAACAATTACGATTTTCTTTCTCTCAATAATGTTCTCACTGAACNATTACGTGTTCATGACATGGCAAGATTATGTGGTTAAACAAACTAAGAGGTTTCATACTATTATTATGTTTCATAAATTGCTAATGATATGCACTAGTTTTGGTAGTAGATTCTAATGAAGGAGATGTTCCTAGTTTTCTTTTTTCTCTTTTCTCTCCTACTGAATTTGCCAATTCTCCATGCTTCATTTCTGATTTGCTGTGCATGTACTAAATAATTTATGAGAAGCAACTAATAACACAATCTTCACTTTGTCTTTTTATTCAATTTTTCCTATCAACTACGTTGCAACATGAAAATCTATTACCGAAAAATAGCTCATTCTGCTTCAATTTATTTGTTTCACACTAGCCGTTGATTTTTTGGTTAATGTCACGAGTATTTTTACTTTACACAATTAAATGTGAAACTAATCTCGTTTAAAGATTAAAACAATTACGATTTTCTCTCTCTCAATAATGTTCTCACTGGACCTACATTGGCAGTTGATTAAGTCTCTATGATTTAATTTCATAACAGATTAAGGGGGGAAAAAAAAAGAAATTGACTGACAGTATTTTTCATGTGAGTTTCCCTAAAGAATGGTCTAAAATATGCAAATTCTTATTGAATTACCTGTGATGCTGATTTCTGGACTGTATATTCTTTCCACATGCAATGCCTGCTATCAAAATGATAGGTAATGTGTCTGCTATAGTAGACCCTAATAAGTTGTGAATTAAGGCAATGGGGTCTCAATAATGAACCTTTTTGACCCTTAAGTGTTTAGTTTCTTGATGTGGTGAATCTTATTACATTTTCCAATCACATCACTGCCCACTCTGGGAAGTTTCCTCTTGCTTTTCTGCGTTTTGGGAAGCAGCTCACTTTCTGAAAAGCCAAGTGGGCCCATGGGCCTTATTTGTTTATTAATGCTTTCTGTCTCACTTCCAATAATACCCCTGCTCCTTCCAAAGATGCTTTATGCAGATGCCTTAATTATCTCAGCTAATCAACTGAGGACTAGTGTTACATCACTGTTATTTTTCTCATATTTTCACAACACAGCAGATTTCAGTTTAATTTATGCATTATAGTTTTCACTAAATTATATATGACTCAAATTAACTTATCCACAAAAATGTGAGATATGCAGAGGTACGAGTATCATTTTGATGAACTTGGAATTTATCGTCTCATTCCAAAAATCTGAAAAGAGATTAGAAATGTGATTGCAATTTCTATATAGTTTATTTATTTATGCATAAGAAAAGTAAGGTACCAATGCTCATTCATCCTTATATCATCCTAGGTTACACGCACTTTTCTCTTTTGAATGATAAATAACACAGTGGAAGCATCAAAGGTGGAAAATCAACGTCTTAATTCTAGCCTATTACCAATAGATGAAGTATGAAAGTCCATTTCTGTTCAGCTATAACCTGTTTATTAATAATCTGGGTAGCTGCAATCTATATATTTCTGTTTTGATAATGCATATTCGTATTATGTATAGGTGAAATTTTATCAATTCAGCCTGCTATTAATTGTTACTTATTTGGGGTTTATAACAATCGGTTTGAAAAATATAATTAGAAGAAGATGATTGAGTGGCATAACTAAGGTAGGTTTTTCTCTATCTGATAGTAACTCGTAAAGAAAGGGGCATGCTAGATTTGTTAAATATAAAATTATTTATGACTTTCACTTAAAAGCTTAAGCTTTTGGGTGAAATAGTTTCTTTGATATGGTATCAAAAGATCAAATCATTCCCCCTCACNTTCTCTATCTGATAGTAACTCGTAAAGAAAGGGGCATGCTAGATTTGTTAAATATAAAATTATTTATGACTTTCACTTAAAAGCTTAAGCTTTTGGGTGAAATAGTTTCTTTGATATGGTATCAAAAGATCAAATCCTTCTCTCTCACTTTCTCAATTAAATTAAAATTTCAGTACAAGGTATAAGTAAGCCCGCACTTTGTCTAGACCTTTACCTAACAGCTTAAGTTTTTTAATTGAATCAGTTCTTGAGAAGATTTAAGCCCCGTTTGGATAAACAATTTATTTAAGCACTTGCAAAAGAAGACCTTTTTATGAGAAACTTTTATACCATAAGTTCCTTTTAAATTAAGTTATTTAGTGTTTGGATATATATTTGAAAAGCAGTTTTAAATGTTAGGTTTTAAAAGTGGGAGATTAAAGGTTGGATTTCTACAAAATTTCTNAAATTTCTAATATTAATGGGGATATAATTGTCCCATAAATTTCAAAAATAATTTGTCTGTCATCAAAGAAATTAGCTTTCGTATGAGGCTTTTCTAAAAAGCCTAAAAAAATAACTTCATAAAATAAGTTAAAAATAGTTTTTTGGGAGTCAATAAGTTACTTATATAATCTTATTCAAATACCATTTTTATTACATAAAAGCACTTATACCAATATAAAAGTTGTAATAAGCTGTAAGCTATGCTATCCAAATGGGACTTTCATATAACCCTAACTTGACAATGCTGCTTGCATTCATAATGACTCAAATCACTAACAAAGGTATACTACCCAATTGATTATGTTTTGATGCTCCATATTCATATATAAAACAATTTTAATTATCTAAGAAAAAATTAATTGTAGATAAACTGTAATCAAGTGTTTGTAATTTTTTTAGCCCCACTTGCTAAAGAAAGAAACTTTTGTGATGCATGAACTGTCAATTGTTTAATGATTAATTTGGTTGTTTAGTACAAAAGCATTGTAACATGAACATGTGAAACTGGAGTTTGAAGATGATAGGTTGCTTTCTTTTCTGTCCACTGGTAGGTGCCTTAGTTTCATCAAATCCTTATTAAGCCTCGCAGCTGTCATGTTCATTACTATTATTTCTAACCCCAACTTTTCTCTGTTCCCTGACTATGGCGTCACCAAACTATTTCTTTTTCTTGCTTATATTTTCACTTTAATTTCTTTTTCTTTTTTCTTTCATATAATTCAACTTCAAAATTTTCATTACTTATGCACAACATATTAGATTTTTCAAGACTAATTACAACATTATTATTATTAAAAATAAATTTACTAATTTTTCTTTATCAATTGCTACTTTTCCAAGTCCCAAGTCATCTCCACTTCATTGCAAGTTGCAAGTCAAGAGAATCTGTGCAAGTGGGGAGACTTCTTTGCTCAAAAGAAAACATAGAAGCAATAGAAAATTAGTTATTAGAAAACAAGAAGTTGGAAAATTCTAGTGCTGCTGGTTTCTAAGGGTTGAAGAAAATGTTTGCAGTCCATGTTAAATTGAGTCAGCATTATGGGTCAAATTCAAATATGGAGAGCCACATATAAAGGCAAATTAACACTCATATATAGGAGAAGACAAGCAATAATGGAGGTTAGGTTAGGTTCATTTACAGAAACTGGTCCCATGATGTTTCAACTTTTAAAGCAATGGATCTAACTGTCCAAGGTTAATGAAGCGTGGTCCAATTCAAGTTTATTCTTCTCAGTATGGCCCTCAACTCAACCTTGTATCATAGACTATTGCTAAACTATTAACTATGGTGTCAGCCCCCATATTGTAGTCATTGTTATTATTATTTGGTTACATGAGGGAAGATTATTACATTTTAAGATCAAGGCATATCATAAATCTCAATAAAAATTTACAGTAAAATTTATATATTACTTATTAAAAAAAAAAAACTGCTCCCAATACGATTTGAATTTAAGTTTTGTAAGCAAAATAATTTGATATTTATAAACTAAACTAACTTCCGTTGGCTTGTAGACATTATGGTATGGCCTTAAATTCTTCAATTGCTCCTTTCCTTGCTATGGACACACTATTCACAATACTTGGTAAGCATTTTCTTATTTATGTCATAGATTGTGTTGCCGACTCTTAGATATTTTGGGTGTGTTTGGATATGATAGAAAATAGAACAGTTTTTTTTTTCCTTACGATTTTTTTTAATTGTTTATAAAACACTATATTTCCTAGGCCAAACACACTCCTTAGCAAATATTATTATAAATCAGATGGGATTTTTTGGTGATGGAGAAGTACGTGGTATGTTTTGATATGTGAAAGATTTTTATATATCATCTGCTTTCTTTTCTTGTCTTCTTTGTGGAAGAAAACAAGGGCAAGTGAAAAATGTCTATATAATTTTAATTTGATCAATAATGTAAACAAGATTAAAAAAAACTTTGCGTGCATGCATTTTTTTTTAATATAAATAGATTAAAGGGAAAATTTGTCGTGTCTGATTTTGAACACGAGCTTGTTTTGTTTATAGAGTAACTCTGTGTGCCAATTGAGCCAAAGGTTTATGGACAAGTAATTAATTTGTTGTCTTATGCAAGCATCTTTACATATAAAAAATAAAAAAAAAAAGTTTAATTAAATTGTTCTTGTTTATGCATTAATTATCCAAATGATCGTATAAATTAAGGTTTATTAGAAGTTTGTTTGGATTAAGATAAGTGAGAAAAGACATGTTAATTAAAGATGACAAAAATAAGATTATAATTAAGATTCCCCCTCTGTTGCTTTATCGAGAATACACAACAGCTTGTTTTGTTAATTGTTGGTAAACAAAACATCTTTATCCACAGGCAACGGTCATTTGTGTATTAGATTAATGAATGACTGCGCATCTCCAAAATCCAAATATACAAAATTAATCACAACATGCACTAACCACACATATTCACAAATGCTTTTCACATACTATTTTATACAAAAAATGTTTAAGCTTAGAGTTTGCCAATTGTTTCAATGTAACATAGTGTGACATTAATTTTTTTTTTGTTTTACCAAAGATAGAATATTTACATTATAATATATATTTATATATTTTTTTTTCAAAAAATTTTCATATGAAAAAGCACAGACATTTAAATCGTCAATAATAACACTACAATTAATAAGAGCAAATTAAAACATCAAGATCAGTTGATCTTGGGTTCTGAAAACCTTCTCAAATCTTAATAATTAAATACATGATCACTTGAACTATTGGTTGAACTCATAGGGTGACATTAGATAATGTTAAATAGCATTACTATTTTTATATTGAGTAAAACCCCTATTTGGTCCTTGAAAGATAGGTTCGGTGACATTTTAGTCCTCCAAAGATTTTTACCGACAGTTTAGTCCCTGAAAGTTCAATCCGTCATCCATTTTAGTCCGCCGCTTGTGTCTGTTAGTGGGACTTAAAGGGAAACGCCAGGTGGCATGTTAAATATCCTATGTGACCGTCAAATGTTGAGCTGGCATGCTTAAGTGGCAAATGGTGGGGCTGATGAATGAGAATGAGCTCAACGACGCCGTTCTGGAGCTCAGAACTTAAACACCCAAACATTTACCCAAACGGCGTCGTTGTGGGTCTGATATGCGAAGACCTTCATCGCCAGTTCTGGGAGATTTTTGTGAAGCTTCGAAATCCCTGAAGTCATAAGCTCAATCGCGATTTCCCTCAAGCATTTGACGAACACCGAAATCCCCCCAAAATGGAGTAGCCATTGTTGCATTTCTCGGTGGGTTTCATTAAAAATTTCCCCAATTTGGAACCCTAAAACAATGAGCATCCCTTTTTCTCCTGATTTCCCCAAATTGCGGTTTCCCTTAGCTGAATCGACTAAACCCGACATTGGAACCCTAAAAAGGAGTGATATTAAGCGAAGTCCCTTTCCTGACATTCGAAGAGAAAGAGATATGCTGTGAAATTCGAAGGGGTCTATCGTGGAAGAAAAACTTGAGAAGGTTGCAGAGAAGGGGTCCTTCGTACTGTATGAGGTGAAGTTTAAATCTTTCAGTGTGCGGTGCTTGAAGATAAGGGATCCTTCTTTAATTGTGAATTTAATTGAATTTATGTCTGATAGTGTTGTTGTGTAGAACTTATGTTGTGGTCCAGGGCTTAACATTGGTTCCCAAAGTTGAGCATATTTAATTGGTATGTCTTTGTTATGGTGGTCCAACTGTTGTTGGTTTGAGAATACATTAGACATTTGGTTGTTGTGGTGGGACAGGGGTTGTCGAACTTGTGCTATTCTGTGATAAAGTGGTGGGTTGTACTCAGACAATTATTAATTTTTATTTGAAATATAATAAAATTATGAGGGTTGGGGATCAATACGGGAAGGGAAGTGGCTAGAAGGTCATTGTTAAGAGTTTGTGGATTCAATGTTTAAATTTAGAGTTATAGTCAAAAATACCAAAAAGGAAGAAAGTGCCTAAAAGAGAATTTGAACTTGTGTGGATCCCTCTTGAACAATAGGTACATAAATGTGTGTGCACATGCCAGTATGCATGTTTGTGTTTGAATTAGTGTTAGCAAAAGAAAGAATAAAAAGAATGCAGTCTGTCAAAGTTTAGAACCATATGGGACTTGTGTACATATTTTTTCTGATATTGATTTTTTCCTCTCGCTTATAAATTGGATATAGTTACTGAAATATTGATCCAAGTCTTTTGTCCATAAAAGAAGCGATAGGAGAAAATGATTGGGGAATATAAGACTGTATCTGCTTAGTCTTAAAACTGTATTGCTTCACTCGTTTTATTACTTCACTTTTCTAAGGTCAAGATAAATTGTTTTATTAGGTATGAAATTTTAAATTATATGGTATGAAATTGCCATGTTTAATAGGTACATTTGTTCTGGCTGGACATGAATAATTTTGCTGAAATGATTATTGAGGATGAAGGAGTCCCTAAACGGCGGTATGTGACGGTTGATGGTGAAGTATTCACACCGGCAAACCATGGACAACATATCCATGAAGGTAGCTCTAGTGGGTCAAGCTTCAAAAGCGATACATATGTTATATCTGATCATAATAGCCCTTATGTATGTGGCTGTAATCAAAGGGTAATATTGCTGATTTCGAAGACGAAAGAAAACCCAAATCGCCCATTTTGGCGTTGTCCACGTTACAAGGTTTAAAGGCAATATATTTCCAGTTTACATATTGACTCAATTTATTTGGAATGTCATTTCTAGTTTTGAATTTCTTATTTTAACTCATTGTCAACATCTTTACATGCAGAATGAAAACTTATGTTGTGGATTCTTTAAATAGGTAGATAACTTTGAAGGGGTGATTCCAAAAACACCTAAGTCCTACACAACAAATGAGAAGAAGGTCATGAAGATGCAGAAGACAATTAAGCGTCTTGAAAGTGAAATTAGGAATGTGAAAATTCTTTGTGGTCTGCTGGTTGTTTTTGTGTTAATTGTACTTTTTGTAAAATAAAGCAAAACATCTGTTGTAATGTAGGACTTGGTAAACACCTTAGAATGTAGATGTTGTTGACCATATTGTATATTTCAGACAGGTTGTGCATCAATATATTATTGCATTGTTGCAAATATCCACAATCTATTATGTAAACAAGAAGATTTAGAATGTGTTTTTGTGTAAAAAATTGACTTGGATACTCTATGAACCAGTTGTATGTGCTTATCGTCGGAAATGGCAGATTATAGATGCACAAGTTTGAATAATGCCATATGAACCAATAATTGCATTAAGCCTAACATGGGAGTAGTTTCAATAAATGGAAATTGTCATCACCTGTGCATCTACCACAATAAGAATGTAAAAAAAAAAAAAACAAACTAGGAAAGAACATTCACAAAATAATCTATCTTTTCCCATAAGTTGGTTTATTGACACTTAACTTACTCCTCCAAACCTAGTAAAAAAGTAACAAGAAAAACATCACCGTCGTCGCAAGGCAAGAGACATATAAATTATAACCATCAGACTCTACGACCTGTGCTTGCTTGTTCATATCAAAATGACATATGAACTAATACAACAACATAGGCCTAACATGGGAGTAGTTTCAATAAATGGGACCAGCTCCTATTAACCTGTGCATTTACGACAGAATATTCAGAAAGTTATCTATGGGCTTACATTTAAAGCCAACATCATAAAAACCACAACAATCAGTGTTTACCATAGGCCCTGTCCAGATAGTAAAATAATGAAGTAGAATGCAGATAGTGTGGTGTGCCAAATAAAGCAATAGGTATGAACATTGTCACAACAAATTAAATTGAACAACATCAGCAACTAAGTTAGTCATTTACAACAATTGACCATCCAACATCATAACGTCAGTAACATAGTTATACTGTGATTACAAGCCAACAGCTGTTACAACAACAGCACAAAACAGCCGCAATAACTGTACAAACAAAAGGACAGTCCTAAAAAAAAAAAGGTTGTAATGGCAGCCACAATGCGTCAACTCATGAAATCATATATCAGTCAACAGTTTCTCTTTCCCCTTCCTTGAAGGTTGAGTAGAAAGGTACTCTGAAAACCTGTTCCTGGTAGCCCTAGTTGCCGCTAGAATGGTGTCTGGCGTCACAGTCTCTTTGTTGGCTGCAACCCTGTTATGTTGTGTTGATCCCTATCAAGAAATGCAAGTATATTCATAAGAGACGGAAAAAACATACAATATATACAAGCAGCTGATAGCATAAATATTAACAAATTAGTTGTCTTTTAACTTACATGTTTAGAGTTACTCTTAGATTTCTGCTTCTTCCTTTGTGGTATTTCTGTTTGCGATTCTTGGGCAGGTGGTGGGGTTTGCGAATCTAAAGGTTGACTGACTGGAAGCTGTTCCTGTTGATGTGGCTGGGTTCATGCTTTTCTTCCCTCGCTTCCGCGGTTCTGCTCCCTTGCAAGTCCTCGTGTTGTGCCCGGTCCCCCCACACTTGGAGCATTTAATGGCTCCATATTTTCTTTTCAGCTTGGTCGAATCTAATGGTACGTCATTGACTTTGCTTCGATTCTTCCGCGGCCTACCCGCTGGTCTCTTGAAAGGAGGAGGATTAATATTGCCCAAGTGTGTCTTATTCCAGTAATCTTGTCCTGCTAGTGGCTGTATAAATGGCTCATATGCCTTCACCCATGTGCTGGTTAAGTACCAAGCATTGACTGCACCGTCTGGGTCCTCATTATTGGATGCGAATGCTGCACACGCATGTCTGCACGGTATACCTGTGAGATCCCAAGTTCTGCATGAACATGTATGAGCTGACAAATCGACTACAACCTTGTCAGTCGGTCCCCTACTGACTTCATATTTACGCCCAGCAGGGTCTCCAGCCCATAATGGACACCACTCGCTGCTTCGTTTCTTCTCGGTTTCAAGATAGTCGACCACCATTGGCACATGTTGGCTCTTGTATTTTCTGATCTTCAAAAGCATCTCCCCTCTCTTTCTCATAATATAACACCTGATTTCCTCAAGCATAGTCAGAATGGGTTTAGAACGGAACTTTCGGATATCTTTGTTGAACTGCTCGCACATGTTGCTTGTGATTGCCTGGTTCTTAGTGTAAGTGTTGAACGCTCCTCTAACCCATCTAGCAGGGGCATTCCTCATCAACCATTTATAGGCATCATCATCAACCATCCTGATATGAGCCATTTGCCTATCAAACTCTTGCATGGTACTTGACTTTGCTGCCAAGAACACCCTTGATCTGAGCTCCTTGCTTTTCCAATTCTTGCAAAAGTTCTTCCATATGTGCATTGCACATGACCTGTGAGGAGCTGTCGGACACAACTCGGCAAGTGCTGGCTCCAAACCCTAGAGCAAATTTGAAAAAAAAAATTATGTTAACCTGTGAAGATGGATGTAAGTGATTATCAAATATATATTTGCTGCAATGGAAAATGATAGAGGGTTACCTTTTGCTGATCCGAAATGAAGTTCCAGCCGTGTTCCCTAGCATTTCCCAAGTCCTCAAGCAATCTTGTCAGAAACCACCTCCAGGTATCCTTCGTCTCAAGATCTACAATAGCATAAGCTATTGGATAGAACGAGTTGTTCCCATCTTGAGCAACAGCAGCCAGCAATATACCACCATAGTAACCCTTAAGGAAGCAGCCATCTAGACCTATTAAAGGTCTACAGGCAGCTTTGAAACCCTCCTTGCAAGCGTCCAGACATATGTATAGTCTGTCAAAGTTTGGTACTATAGCACCTTGGGGTCTATCAACAGCCAATTGCACAGTCCCCCGAGGATCCACTCGTTTTAATTCACCACAATAATTCCATAGAGCAGCATATTGTTCTGCCTCCGTTCCCTCCACCATTTTCCTTGCTTTTCTCAGTGCCCTAAATATTGTTCTGTCATTCACATTTACATTATACTTTCGCTTCACTAAGTTTTGAGCATCAACACACTCCATGCTTGGAAAACCCCTAACTTCTTCTAGAAGCTTATGGGCCAGCCACCTTGAATTTGCTTGCCTGTTTGATATTTTCCTGCTGCATGTGTGTGTTTTGATGAACTTCTTCACCTGGAAGCTATGGGTGACATTGCTGAAGGAGCAGAAAATCTCCCACATGCAGTCATCTATGCATCTGGCCTTTGCCCTTTCCTTGTCGTTTTTCACCCACACAATAGGCCTGCCCAGGTGAATTGTAAAATCTTTGACTGCTTCCTACGCCTGCAAGGTTGGAAATTCCATTCCAAGCTCAAGGTAGACCTGCCCGAACTCAGAATGAGGATTATACTGTGGAAAAACTTCAACATCTTTAGAGTTACCACCCTCAGTTTCAGAGCTATCCGAAGTGTGTACATCCTCCGTTTCATACCCCTGCCCATCAAAGGGGTTCACATAAATCTATGGTGGGGATCTCTGTTTTTTTTTTCCACCAACTTTTGTTGCATGGCCAGCGTTGCCACTTGTCCCCACTCCAAAAATTGGTGTATTCTGCACCCTCTCAACTTCTTGCTGCACGTCTTCATCATCCGAGCTATCAATGATCGGCGGTGCTTTGTATGCGGGCTGTTCGAGCTGTTCTTCCTCATCGCTGCAATACAAAAATGCATCGCTGGATTCCATTTCCTCATCCGAGTCATCGGATTCACTGTCTTCTGGATTTTGGTCCTCACTACCACATTCATGTGCAGCTACATTAGGCTCCTCATCACCGCTTGCAACCCTCTGGTCTCTTGCATCATCGGGACTACCGTACGGTTCCTCATGTCCTTCGTGTCTGCTCAAATAGGACAGGTAATCCTCGTATTCATCAGTCTGCTGCATTTGTGCATCGCCGTCACTGTTTGCCGGCCTTGACTTTGCACACACATCCTCCCCTGCTGTCTCACTGTCACTCTTATCATTCCCCACATCTTCACATATATTGCTCTCTTGTGTATGATAAGGTAAACTCAGAATGGGCTCAACAATTTCAGGATGTTCTATGACAGGGTGCTCGAAATATAACTCTATCTCGTCCACTCCTTCAACAGCACCAAACATGCCTATAATGTCCATGTCACCATTTAGGGGTCTTAGCCCATTTTCAAGCTCTAACCCAGGCACCAAGTACCAACAACTTGTGAAACAGTCATACCCATGCTCACAAAATAGCTGGGTGATTGTAGGAATGGAGACTTTGTCAATGTCTACCCAATCCCATGCATCCTCTTCACCATCGACATAAGTAAGCGTTGGATGACGTACAAATTTTCCAACGTGGTGCATAACAAGGGTTACATAACGGTCCATTCTGAAAAAAAAAAAAAAAAAACAGCAATCAATTAATACAACAACATTTCCACTAACTTGTAACTTATGTCCAAAGTGGCCATTACTTGTTTGTCACGAACCTCAAATTCATGCACCCTCACCTCACAGGCCTAAAAGTAAAATAAAGGTGGCAAATACTAGTTGGACAACTTTTATGTACAGTCTATGCAAGTTCCACAACTACCATTACTCCACAAAAAATTCAGAATGGCATTCGGTGCAAACAACAAGGGAAGATGTCCAAAGGGAGAAGATGCAAGTTCCACAACTACCATGACTCCATAAACACATACAAATCAGCTATGCACCAAAGGAAAAACAGTCAACATGGTCACCTATAAAGAACATAAAATGGGGAACATGTCCAAAGTGTGCACTATAGGCACATACCAAATGCCATTACATGCACAAACAACCACATGCACAACAAAGAATAGTCTACAATGCCAAGACNCCATGACTCCATAAACACATACAAATCAGCTATGCACCAAAGGAAAAACAGTCAACATGGTCACCTATAAAGAACATAAAATGGGGAACATGTCCAGAGTGTGCACTATAGGCACATACCAAATGCCATTACATGCACAAACAACCACATGCACAACAAAGAATAGTCTACAATGCCAAGACTATGAAAATTGATCTACGACACAGCGATAGCCTTTATGTGGCAGGGACACAGTTTTGTTCAATCTGAACAAGCCCAAGGGGAAAGAAACTAAGATGGGCTGACACTATAAATTATAATTGACAATTGAGGGGCCCTATTTTTTTATCGTTCACAGGATTAATTACTGTACGTTTCTTCACTCCAGCTATTTCATATCCATTCCCAAATTTCAGACTACAAGAAGATTAGGCCACATGGTATTTAGTTAGCATATATGGACATGAACCCCAATATATATATATATATGATACCTAAAGAATTTGAAAATCTTTAACTTTTAGTGAGAAATTATACTTTTCCTATGACTCTTTGTTGTTAAAAGTTCCAAAAGGAGCATGAACATCTATATGGTCAGCTTAGAGAATTGAGAATGATATATGAATCTATTATTGTTCATGTGTATTCATCTCATTTTTCCCTCTTTTACAATTTTTTTTCCAAATTAACAAAGTCTGAATGACAGTGCTTTCAAAAATCAAAATGAACTCAAAGTTCTCTAGGATCCAGATGCTGCCCTATTTGTGTGGTTAAAGACTTAAATCATATATATGAATTGGAAATTAGAAAGACAGAGTCAGAAATAAGTTGCACCATATATACCTTTTGCTCATCTATGTAGTTTTATGCCCACCTATTAAGCCTATACAACATTCTCAGCACTCAGCAGTGCACCTACTGGAAAAAAACAAAAAACAAAAAAA